>VDFB02133646.1:0-14113 GCA_007258455.2 Sequoia sempervirens | reverse complement strand
CTTCCTTTTTTCAATTCTTCTAAGGCATCAACTTCCTTTTCAAGAGTAATGACTTGCTCCTTTTGTCTTATTTTCTTCCCCTTATACTCATTGACAAATGATTTGAACTCGAGAATTTTAACAAAATCATTATCATAAATGAATTCATCACTAGCCTTGACCCTAATGTCATCAAATAACTCATCTAATGTTTCAAATTTTACAAGTTCCTAAGGGGGCTCATATTATGTAATCATAGGGGCCTTTATTTATTCCACTAGTTGCTCCTCTCCATCACTCTTCTCATCACTTCCTCTTCACTGTTGTTAGTGGAGAAACATACATCAGGGGTGGGTTGTGGGGGTATGTGATCCAAAGTCTCCACATCCTCAGCCTGCATTCATGTGTAACTTGTATGAGATGTATCAAAAATATATGAGGGCACATCTTTTACTATTTCTTTCATATGAGAAATAAGCTGCTCAACCCTAGCCAAGGGATCTTGTATATCAGAAAATGCTTCTCTATATGATGGGACATTCTTTCTCTTCCATTCCTCTGCAAGCACAACTTTATTATATGAAGCCATTCTCTCACCAGTGGAAGCTTCATCTCGGTTCCTGATCACATCATCAAGTACAAACCAATTCTCATACCCTGACAAATTCTAAGTTAATCTTGATTGGTGAATAAATCCCTTTGCATCACATTTCTTTCTTTCATACCCAAGAGGAAGGTTGTACTGAGCTAATTTAGCATCAATTTCTTCATATCCTTCAATGGAACATACTGTGAAATCTACAAAACAAAGAGTGTTAGGAAAGAGTGGTTGTTTATTATGACTCTTGAGATGTTTAGTATCAGACCTTGCTAATTTTCGTACTATTTCCAAATAAGCAACTGTGTTAGGAACCACTCAGGGTAGCAAATGTGGAACCCATTCAAATCCATAAACCCTTATTACTGTGCAATCGAAGAAGGCATACCAGTCTCCCCAATTATGGTTCACCTTGCCTCTCGGGTTGTTTTCCTTTGGTCTTAAAAATCCATGTACCTCAGGGGATAAATTGTGATCATATGAATAGTCTAACAACTTCATTAGTGGTTTAACAAAATATTCTTCAAAATATAAATAGTGATACCTCTCACATCAACTATCCCATAGTGTAGTCCACATCAGTATAGGTTTAGATTTTTCATCATTATCTATGTCTTTGATTCTTAATTCTTTACCCCACACATTTCTAGCATGTCCCTCATATAAAAGTAAATGCATTAACAAGGAATAGTGTTTGAAATATATGCAATCATTGTTATTTTTTATTCTTTCAAGCCCTTGATTTAGGGCATTTGCCAAATAGTTTGCATAGTTGAATGACCTAGCATCTTTTCTTTGTATATCAGCTACTAGAACCATCAGTGCAATAGAGATAAGTGGTGGAACCTCAATTCCCAAGACTTGACTAGCTAAGTAGTAGGTATATTGGAAGTATTCTTCAAACAAATCTATATGAAATGGAGGGTTTTCATTGCTCAATTTTTTTTTGAGTTGACCTTGCTCATTCTTAGGTCTATGCAAAGATAGCTTCCATCTCTTGTAACTAGTATCCATGCAACGGTATTTTGTCAAAAAGTCTCTAATGGTGAATGGCAAGTTCATGGAACCTTCTAACTGAAATACATTAGAGATCAGGTCTTGGGAGATAACAAGCATATCAGCCCCATTTGGTGATTGGATAGTTCTTTTCTTGGCATTATACCGAATGGCTAGAGCTTTCACCAATTCTGTGTTGATGAACACGTTTGGCACCACAAGTCTTCCTAAGTTCATTCTCCATGGGCTACAGACTGGTTGAAATCTGATTTGTTTTCTATAGTGATACATAAAAATTTCATAGCCCCGGTGTGGCATCCAAACATCCCTAAGACCCCTATGTTTATCTAACAATTTACTTGCTTGAACACTTCTTCTAGGTCTTGGCCCTGACCCCGGACACTGATCTATCAAGTCTTGGTTTAAATTCCTCTTTTCAATTTTTTGTTTCTTTGCCTTAGGTTTTTCCACATTTTCTTCCATTGCAAACTCTAAAAAAATGCAACTTTATAGCTAAGAGTGGAGTACTTACATGAATTTTTTCTTCTCTTGGCTTCACTATGTGAGAGCTTCGAGTTCTGCCCTTTCTACTTTTTCCCTTAGCGTAGCCTTTCTGGTTTCTACAAATTGTATGATTAATTCATGGTGCAATTCACCTTTGTGTTGGTGCATTAATATACCACCTACTTCAGTCTTGTCATCGGGGAGATAATTTATGTTAAATATCTCGACAATGCTTTTGATGCCACATCAACTAGTACTAATCATTCATTTCTATATCGTTGGTACCTTGGTTCGTTTTCCACCGATGGCCACCTTCTCCACCGATAAGTGTTTTTATTTCGGTCTATCAGTAAGACATTAAAAAATGTTACCCTGATGCATCCCAGCTTCACCGATAAGTGTTAAACTTTGATACCCCGTGATTATATCGGGCTATTGGGGGAGCTTCATCATTCATTCTGCCAATGCACCAGAGCCATAGTGATGGAAGGATATTACGCTGATGTAAGAATATGAATTGCCCCTATTGAGCTATAGGTGGGGTGGTGATGGGAGTTCCACCGACAAGGTATTGTTAGACCGATAGTATGAAAGGACTTCAATGGATTTCATGAATGTGATTATTTGGGTATGCTAGTTACAAAAATGGATTTTTTACACAAACCTTAGTAATTTGTGTAGAGAGTGAAGCATTGGCTACTTTGATCTTTGAAATTGATGATTTTTTTTACTATATTGATAATGTTTGAATTTTCTTTTTCTTTCTTAGATGTTGACTCTAATTAATAAGTTTAATGTTGTGTTTCAACTTGTAGGTGAGTATGTTGATATGATAAAGGCTAGCATTGTCAATCCTCTAAAAGTTATCAGAATTGCATTAGTTGATGCAGAAAGGTAAAACTATTTATGTTTACTATAATTAGTGGAACTTGCAACTACAATATCTAATAAAAATCTACTTCCAAATATGCTTTTGATGGATGTTATATCTAATTCTGATACATTCACTATATCTAACACCTAAGTTTAGGGTGCCATAGTTGGAAAAGGAAAAAAAATGTTTGAATTTTATCCTCTGTATTATTTGACTTTTTTGATTTTTTGATCTGCAAATTTTGAAACCTTATTTTTACCCTGTAACTCCAAATTGGAGAAGTGAAAGGTCATGAATACCAACGAGGAAGATTTTGGAGGAGCCAAAACCAATAGCAGCAGGAAAGCTGTGGATTTGCAAGGGGATTAAATGGGTCAAGCCCCTATAGGAGGTCATTGCCCTTCCAAAAGGACTGTAGTTAAGGAGAAAATAGTATAAGTATATGAAAATAGGAGTATTTTTTTTATATAGTGTTTGTAAGTTGTATAGTGTCATTGAGACATTGAATGTAACCAATGAGATTTTGAATTTCCGATGAGGTTTAATGAAGTAAATTTTTAGAGTGGTTTTTTCTCCACTCATAAATACTGTGTTGTGGCTCCTCTTGATTTGTAATCTGTTTGAGTTTGTGTCTGATGAATCATATTTGTTCAAGCATTTTAGTTCTCATTTCATGGTGTTTTTTAACATTTGAATATATATGATACTTGAATTTTATATGCATAAATTTGTGAGGATTAATTAAGTTAGATTTGATTTGTAATGACTAAATATATAACTAAAGTAATGACTAAATTAATGACTAAATTAATGATTAAATATATGACTAAATATGACTAAAATAATGACTAAATATATGACTAAATAAATGACCACCGTGACTAAATAAATGACCAATTAACAACAATCAATGACTAAATGTATGACTAAATGTATGACTAAATATATGACTAAACAAATCACTACCATGACTAAATGAATGACTAAATTAATGGCTAAATCAATGACCAAATCAATGACCAAATCAATGACTAAATAAATGACTAAAATAGTTTAGTCATAAATTTGGTGGTGTTATAAATAACTACAAATAAACACTAAAATAGTCACGTGACTAAAATTAATGACTAAATATATGACTAACTAAATGACTAAATAAATGACCAAATCAATGACCAAATCAATGACTAAAATAAATGACTAAATAAATGAGTAAAATTGTTTAGTCATAAATTTAGTGGTGTTATAAATGACTACAAATAAACCACTAATAGTCACGTGACTAAAGTTAGTCATTTATATGCAATTTTTGGTAGTTTATTTAGCCATATATTGTTGTTTGTGTACTAGTGCATAATGCGTATTCATACATTTCATCCATCCATTGAAATTCTTCAAGACATATTCATATATTAAAAATGTATTTCCTCATAAAGGTAAAAGAAATCTAGTAGGTTAGCATTGGAGTGTAACAAACACATTCATCTTATCCACTTAAGTCTCTTTTATAGAACTACTTCTCATATTGTAGTGTGTTAGTCTTCACATATTTTAATTTTAAGGTAAAGGATTGTATCGATGAATTATGGTTACATTGAGGATATTCTCCTTCTTCCTAATATTTATTCAAATACTTTGTCCATTTACTATATTTCTCACACTAGGGGGTAAGAAAGTTGAATTTCCACTCAATGGCATTGTTCTTGATCTCCATCATCTAGAGGTAATTATTATTTTAGGTAGAGCTAATCATGAGTACAAAACATTTAGGTTTCATGATTTTGAGTCATCCAATGGTTCATCACACAATGCCCATGTAGATTACTTGAGTAAACTTTATGGTAAACATTTTTCGTCATGTCAACATGTATCTATAGTAGTTGAGTACATAGGAGATGGTACTTGGTCTTCCTAAGGTTTTGTGCACAAAAGGAATTTCTCAAGGGAATTTCTTGATGTTGTTCTTGGAAAACATCATCAAGATCCTTATCTTAAGGGAAAGGGCCACCATACTTCCACCTTATTGAATTTCGTACATAGTGACCTTATATCCTTTCCTAATCAATTTTAGGATCCAATAATGTGTTTACCTTCATTGATAATTACTCTCATCACACATGGGTGTACTTTCTCAAGTAAAAGATGATGTCTTTAACACTTTTAGAACATTCAAGGTGTTCATGGAGAAAAATAAAGTTCTTTTATTTGATAGCTACACACAAATAATTGGGGGGATATGTGAACTGTTCATTTCAATAATATTGCACTAAGCATGGCATTCAACATGAATTTGTTATTTTGTATACTCCTAAAAATGGTGTTGTTGAATGCAAGAACATAACACTCAAGGAGATGGATAATTGTATGCTTTAATTTAAATCTATAGCTCCATCCTTTTGGGAAATGTAGAGAGGGATTGATACACAATAAACCCTCTCCAAACTCACAACAAATTCTCAAATAAAATGGAGGAATTGTAAATTAACACACACAAATTTACTTGCACAGGAAACCATTGATTTTCTTCATTAAAATAATTTAGATACAAAAAATTTCAGTCATCTATGGACTAATATGCAACAAATTATTCTCCTCTAGGAATTACATATGCAACTATAAATTAATCTCAAACAAACTATGCTCAAACATATGAGATTTTACAAACAAAACCATCTCCCAGCTCTTTTAAACCACCTGCAACACTTGCAAATTCAAACTAGTTGTTTTGGCATCCTCATGGATTGTTTCTTATTAGACCAAACCTATAATAAACATGTACAAACTTTTCTCTAGAGAAAAGCTATGCCCTCTTACCTGTCTCTCAAAAATTTCCTTCAAAATTCTTCTTCAACAATTCACTAGTACAAAAATAACAATAAATGACTAAAAAAACTACTAAAAATTGGTCACATTACCATTAGCTTGGTCACGTGACCATTAGTAGTTTATTTCTAGTCATTTATAATGCAACCAAATTTATGACTAAACTATTTTTAGTCATTTATTGGTTGTTTTGATTGATCAAATTGATTTTATATTTAATCATTAATTTAGTCATTGATTGTTATTAACTAGTCATTTATTTAGTCATGGTAGTCATTTATTTAGTCATTTATGAACTAATGCTTTCATATGTGTATGTAAACTCCTATGTTTGGAGAATGTTGTTACAATAACTAGTCCATGAAAGAAGTTGTCATTGTGATTCCCTTATAAAAACATTTTTCAATTAAAAATATAATTTATTCTTCTCAAAAACTACTAGTTGAAAATGTTATTGTTTTGCTTTTAAAAGATTTTTAACATTATTTTCTTTGATTTTAAGAATTGTAACCATAATTTCTAAATTTTGGCCAAACACATTTCTTAATAACTAACTCTTTTAGACATTCAAATAGTTAAATTCACATGGACAATCAAACTAATGATAAATTAAGGAGAATCATTACACATCAAAGTGTTCAGCTACAACAATCTCCAATAAACCAATTCTCAAAACCCTTCATTATTCTTCTCTGATAAACCAATTCTCAAACCCTAAACAAATATAGAACCCTAAAATGTTGCATCCTCCCTGCTGCTCTGCCAGGCACTGCCTGCCACTGCCTGCACATTCAGTCCATTCCAGATCCATTCCATCTTCCATTTCCATCCATTCCATTCCATTCCATTCCCCCCCTTCCTTGTTCCATTCCATTCCATTCCAGATCCATCCATTCCGTCAGGCTTGATCCAAAGCTAGAAGATGAGTTGCCCTTCCCCAAGCCATGGTTTGTTCCATCTACGCTCAGCCTTCTGAGAGCATGTAAACAACCACTCTACATAAGTGATGAGGGATTACATTCTCCATACTTTCATTATCTACAAAAATACCCATTGTTAGTCGAATACATACAATTAAAGAAAATACACATATTTTCTTTGTGAAAAGCACGATAAAACCCCTAACAAGTTGAATCAACATAAACAACAATAAATATACATTATTTGAATATCGAAAGATTTCATCAAGGTGGTATAGCTTAAAGGGAACGAGCCTACAATCTGTGGTAAAGAAAGACTATGACCAAATGAAGAAGCAATTCTAAATCAACAATTCTATGCGGACAAAGCAAGCAAACAGTAAACATTTTGATGCGTCCAAGCTTGCTATATCATAAGCCCTTTGGAAGCTGTCAAAGCAAGCATAGTAAAAATATCGATACGCCCACATAACCTGCAATGCATCCACCATTCAGAGACTGCAAAAGTGATATGGAGCCGGGCATTTTAGAGTGAGGAGTTGGAGCCAAAATGAATGAATATAATTAGGTGCCCATTTTGAAATGGATGTGAAATTTAATTCAATATGTTTAAACAAATCTCAGTCATTCACCATTTTTTGCCATTTTTTGTGTTATTTTTCGCATTTCCCTCCAAACTCATTTCGTTGAGGGTTTAAGAGTATGTTTATTAAAATGAAAATTGTTGCAAACATCCTAATAATGAATATTTTTTATATTTTAATAGTTTTATAAATATTATATTATATTATATAATATATATAATAATATATAATATTATAGTATATAATAATATATAATATAATATTATATAATATATATTATATATAATATATAATATATAATCAAGGGTACACGGGAACGCGTCCCCTAGGTAATTACCCCTCGTCCCCATCCCGGTGCCGTTTCGGGGACAGGAAACGCGTAGGGGATGGCTGTCAGCCGTCCCCCAGAAGTCCCCAAAATTTGGGGACATCGCCGATTGCCAGAAACATCCCCGAGTGGACAGGGGACTGCCAGGCCATCCCCTGGACAGATAGGGGATGCCTAGCCATCCCTCGACCGTCCCGGGGATGGTCGGCCATCCCCTACCGCATAGCAGCTTAAAAGACATAAAAATAAAGTTTATTTTTTAATTTTTTCTTTTTTAAAACAATGCTTTGTGGGCCCCACGCCTTCCCAACCCTAATATGGCCACTTAAAACATTTTTTTACCTTCATTTGATCTCATTTTAACTTGCCAAGATAAAATTGCAGCCAAGAGCAAAAGTGAGAAGAGAAAGAGGAGGGTTTGAAGGAGTTGTTGGAGAAGAAAAACCAACATTTAGGAGGAAGAAAGGAGAGCATTAAGCAAGCAACCAACAAAAGAAGTGAAAGAGGTAAGTTATTCTTTCATTATCTTTCATTTTTTTTCATTTTTTTCTAAGTTAAAATGATAAAATGTATGATTTTTTGTTTTTTTTTTTTAATTTTCAGTTTGCAAAAACCAAAAGAAAACAAAATGAGCAACAATAGTGAAGATAGTGGGGATGTTGAGAGGGGGGAAGAAAACCAATCAATTCATATGGGGCAGCCTCAAACAAACCCATTTGATATCCGTTCTGAAGACTTGAAAAAATATGCAAAAGGCCCTTTTAATTCTAAAAAACCTCTTCTTCAACTAGCATCACGTATAGAAAAAGACAAAGGGAAAAACACTGGGGGTAGTAGATTGTGGCTATGTCACATTTGCAAAGAAAAATATAATGGGAGCTATACAAGAGTCTATTATCATCTATTGGGTTTTGGAGGCCATGGGGTCAAGGGTTGTAAAGATATAAAAGATTTTGAGAGGATGGAGTGTTATAGATTGCACTTGGAGGCCGGAGGAAGGCCTATGGATCAGCTTATGCAAACTCAATCCGCACATTCAACCTCACCTATGCCCTCTATGCTTGGTAGTCCTAGTGTTGGTAGTGGTAGTAGTGGTGCGGGTGGTGTTCATATTTCCACAAGAGGGAAGAGGAAGGCTGCTACTTCTAGTGAGCAGCAAAATACAGTTGAAAATATGTTCAATGTGCAAGCACGAGATGTGGCAGATTCTTCCATTGCCAAATTTTTCTATGCCCATGCTATCCCATTCCATGTAGCACGTTCTCCCTACTTCAAACAAATGTTTAGAGATGTGGCAAATGTTGGTACCTCATACATTCCCCCTGGAGAACATAAATTACGTACTGCACTCCTTGAAAAAGAATATTCTAAGGTGAGTGTGGTGATGGAGGACATGAGACAGTGTTGGATTAGAACAGGTTGCTCTATTATCATGGATGGGTGGACCGCTATTAGACAACGGCCACTTATAAACATCATAGTCACATGTTCAGCTGGTTCATATTTCCTTAGAGCCATTGATTGTTCTGGGAAGCGCAAGGATGCAGAATTCCAATTGAATATTTTGAAAGAGGCTATATGTAATGTCCCATTTTGGCCATATACGCCTTCTTGACCGGATAGCCTATTTCCCAAATCCATAGGTTGATCAAAGGAAATTAAGGTTTTGGTTGAGGTTTGTGGTGATTTCAGGGTATTTACTATTTTTAGTAAATACTAATTTTGGCAGTTGGTTCAGCTTATCATCCTTCTCATTATGCATTTGACTTCTCTTACATATGTAGTTTCTATGAATAACCAAAACCAGTACATGAAGCATGTCCTTGTGATTGATGAGAAGGCATATTCATTTGACAACAGTACATAATGTGAAACCTTCCATGTTGAATAATACATCTTCAATGGGGGAATGATACAAGGAATAAACACAGCATTTTAGAACTCCCAACTACATGGCTTTAACAAGGTCCTCCAAAGCACAGGTTACTGTTAGATCAGAAAGGACCCTAAAGCAGAGTTTGTTCTATACTTGAGGTGGCAGAAAAATGCAAGTAACAAGGGACAATGACAGTCAAGCTTATTGCTCAGGCAACATAGGGAACTTTGTTGAATCAACAATGCTAATACAAGAGAGGATGTGCAAACACATGCTGACCCTTCGATACTTGCACATATGTTTTCATAGTTTAAAAGCAGCCCACAAAACCTGGATTTCTTGTATACCCGAAAATCTTTGAAGATCTTTAAAGCTTAACACAGTATGGCATACCTGGCATGATATGAGGATAGAGATGCAGCTTGCAACATGCCCTTTTTTGCTCAAAACTGTGAATTGTGGGACTATATCTTCATAGACTCTTTCAACACCCCCTTTGTTTTCCTGAAACTGCTGCAACGTGCCCCAAACTCTTCTCTTTTTGTTCTCCACACATCCTTCATCTTGAACGTGGACTCTGAGGGGGCAGCAAGAACCCTAACACATACTTTCTTAAATCTTTGACCTTTTCAAACCCACTTCCCTCCTTTGTGTTATGTGTGAAGCTTTTGGATATTTTGGCAATTTTAAGGTATTTGAAAACCTTAATAAACATTTAGAATATTTCTGAAAAGGTAAATCCCGACTTTAAGAATATCAATCATGGCAAAAAAGAAATTTATCAGATTTAAACCCTTAAAGAAAAATTCAAACCTTTACAGCTCTAATACTTGACCAAGACCTCTTTGAAACAATGTCAACTATCTAATGTGACTATTTAAACCAAAAGGCGAAATTGGCTAATAGTTACAATGCCACAAAAGGCATATACAAAGCTCAACAATAGTCTATAGCATAGTTTGCAAACTCAAACTTGGAGAGTACTTGGCAAGCCAAAAAAATTGACTCGGAGAGTACTTGGCAAAACTTGACACCTTAAAAAACACTTAAATTTTTGAAAAAACACAATTTTTTGAAAAAATATAAACTTTATGCAAAATATAGCTACAAAATGAATCAAATGAGTTTGGTGGGGGTTTGGGGGCAGCAGGGGTCTGGGGGCAACGCCCCCAATGGGGTCAAGGGGCAGCGCTTCTTGTGGGGGTCTAGGAGCAATGCCCCCAGTGGGGTCGAGTGTAATATCCCCAATGGGGATCTGTCCTAAAATCCTGATTTTTATTTCTACTCAAACCCTAATTCTGATTTCTGATTTCAAACAAAATAACGCAGCGAACATACAAGTGCACAAACATGACAAATAAAAATGCCAAATGATGCTATCGAATGATATTCATATCGAACATGAAATCCACTATGAAAAACACAAGATAGGGCATCCAAATGCAACATTCAGGTTTGATTTCTGTAGATAACTTCTGTTGTTACAAAACTGAATATTCTGGACTGGATTTTACAAGGAATTCAAGGCTCAAACATGTCAAACATATGCTCAAATTTCTGCTCTACTGAAATCAGATCTGGAAACTCGACATACATACCAAATATATGCAAAATAGTCTTCTAAATATCAAACCTTAGATGGGCAAAATTCCTCCTGGTAAGGGCTTAGGGTTTGCTGCCCAAATATGCTCCAGTAAAATCGCCTCCAAAGCGTGTGGCGAGCATTCAAGTCTACTCCCAAGTGGCGCCTCCAAATTAGGGGAAACCCTAATGCATTCTGCTCACAAATGCCACAATAATTCTGCTCCAAATCTGACCTGCAAATCTGATTATGCAATGATGCTCCAACCTCCAAATGTCTCGAATGAAGTGCAAATACAACTCCGTTATGAGTCCTTCACAAGATGAGCTAGGTTTTCGTCCAACTCACTATATTTACAATGGTTTTCATCCTTGGAATTAAGCCCAACCAAAGTTGCAGCCAAAGAGAAGAATCTCCAAATGAAAATATGATATGAATGGATGCCAAATGACTTGCACTTTACTTTCTTTTATAGCCCTCCCAAAATAACCTTAACAAGAACAACCTCCTTTATTTTATTTATTTTTTTATTTTTTATTTTATTTTTATTTCCCTCCAAACTTGGCCAATCCCAATAGAGTATTCTTTATTTTGTTATTTTTATGTATTTTTTAATTTAAAAATATTACATTATATTTAATTGAAATATGGCAACTAGTGTTTCTAAAAACACTTTTTCCCGCCCTTGCAAAATTTGAATTTCAAATCAAATTAGGGACATGACATTGAGGGGCAACGCCCCTTTCGGGGTTCGGGGGCAGCACCCTTGGCGCATTCCTTGTTGTGATATAGGGTGGGTCGAGGGGCAGCACCCCTGCCACCAAGCCCAAATTAAGGCCTTTGAAACCACACAAAACTTCATCCTGCACACCATTTTAAGGTCGACTACAAGGTTTTTATAGGCCCAAATCATGCCTAAATTGCATCATAATATTTGCATGTCTACAAAGGGATGTTGCGAGGGTTTAAATCGCCCTAAAACTGTGTTAAAAATTGCATGAAATTGGCTTTATTTTCCTACACTTTTTCCAGGTGAGTTTTCCCAATTTTTTGCTGCGTTTTTGCAATTTTTTGGCCACGTTTTCCCCGCGTTTTCCTTTTTGGCGAGTTTCCACGAGTTAACGGTGAGTTTCAGGCGAGTTCTCAGGCATCCAAAACCTGTGAGTTACTTGCACATGCGTGAAACTGGTGAGTACTCTACAGCTCGGCGAGTACTCGCTGAGTGGGCGATCTATGGTCTATAGTATATAACATCTCCTAACACTTGGAATCAGCCTTAGAAACTCCTAAACCCTGCCTTGTACAATGCAATCTGGAAAACATGAACTAAGAAGCTTTTCAATTGAGTTTTTTCCAACTCCTCTATGCTCTCACAAGCATCAACTAACTTTATCATGAAGCCTATGACTCTCCACTAACCTCCCAAATATGCAAGAATCAAAGATCGACTGTCAAAAGAGATTTTGAAACACTTAAACCCTTCATATTCCAGTTAGTGCCTGCACAGTGACACATTCTTCTTTTCTGACAGAGGAGAGAACACATGTTTGCCACCTTTGTAACCAGTGAACACACCAAAGTGGCTTCTTGGGTGGATTCAAGGTCTGCAAATGTGTCTCTGTAGTCCCTGAAGATGTCCCATTCCATCCCAGATGCTTTCTTGACTCATATCACATCCCTTTACATTACAAAATCCACTGAAAATGATGAGTTCCATGAAGTTAATGCATATTGCTAATTGTAAGATTGAAATTGGGAACCATGATCTTGATGATTTTTCAATTTGATTCAACATCAGTTTGGTAGGGGTGAGATCTCAAAAGATGTGGAGTTTGGTTCCATTGACATCAAATCTCTTGCAGCCCTGTTTTCTCCAAATGTGCCATGGCTGAAGGTCAATATTACAAATTAATTGATCTAAACTCCTAGTGGCTTGTACAGTGGCTCAAAGATGCTTTGCCCAGTGGCATTCTTATACTAGATTATTGCAAATCCTTGCAAACTGGATGTGAAGCTACCACCGCATAGAACGTTTACAGCAACAACATAGAATCGACACAGACTACAACATCTGTACCCTGCCCTTCCAAATGGGTGCAGATACTAAGGTAGAACTACCACTTCCATTTGTTTCTTGATACTCCAACTGTGAGATATATGCCTTATTGGCAAAACTCTAAGCAAAGAAGTCTTTTTCTGGGCTGTGCTAGTCAACTCATCATTTTAATGCTCCTTTTAGATTTTTCTTAATTTTCCTTAAATATATTAAAATCCAGAATTCTGCTTAGATGTATATTAGATATTTGTTCTTGTAGAATTGTTGATTTTCTTCAAGTCTTCAGCCATTTAATTTGAATGTCTGAAGTCTTCATTGATGCAAATCCATTAACTGTATTTGTGTATCCCAACTATGGGAAGTTCATCATGACCCATTGTTTCCAAGTTCCAAGCATCCATTATGAAGCTTTCCTATCAGGCCAGAAGATGTTATTATGGTGCTGTCCAGAGTTTGTGCATGAAATCTGGCTCATGAGTGTTGGTAGTTGTATCTTATGAGTTTCTTCTTTGCAACTTCTCCTGTTTATCCATAAAAAGGAAATGTAACAAAACTTGTGTCTTTGCTTTCTTTGCCATGCATTTCATTAGCTAGGTAGTACATATAGCTTACAAAAGAGACTCCAGCATAGAGAGTCATGGATGAAGAGATTCTTAAACCTTCCAATTGATCCCAGGAAATCTATTCAAAAGCAAGACATTGAGTAAAATCACCATGAAGAATGGAGGGATCCTCCCTGGCAAATATGGTATTGTATGTGATGTTTAATGGGACATTCCTTGCAGAATGTGGTTGTCCAACATTCAAGTGACTCCAATCATTATGTTTGCCATCTCCCAAAGTAGGCTCTGCTATTATATGGGTGCACTTTAGATGCCCTTTGTGCTAATATCTGGACTGCTTGTAAAATCAGAATACCAGTATTATCAATACCATATGTGCAGTTGCATTTGTAGAAATTTGGTTAAAACGCCATTACTGCTATTTCTAAGC
>VDFB02133645.1:0-39340 GCA_007258455.2 Sequoia sempervirens | reverse complement strand
ATATATATAAGTATACATTCTATATAATTTTCATTCCATAATATCTCCTATTCGTCTATCATGAGGAAACATGTTCGAGGAATCAATGAACAAGTACTTCCTTCCTTACATGAGAAAACAAAATCAACAGTCAATATTTATGTGATTGAAGGTTCATGAAGCACAATCATAAGGATTCTCCTTATTTGACCTTTAGAATTCATCTTATCTTCTATTATAGCTTTAAGAGATGATTAAACAATAATGAGAAAAGTTTAAGGTGTATTAACCTAATGACTTCACCAAAGTTATGAATTTTCCAACCTCTCCCTCACCATCTTAGGTAATTATCTTAATAAGTAAACACCTATATAACAATACATTATATTACAACTGAAATTGTATCTATTAAATTGTATCAATTGATGAACATTTTATTCTCTATCAAGGTACTAAAAGAATATTTTAAATGATAATGAATACCTTTCAAACAAGATTCATTAAATTCATGTAAATCTTCTCTTAATCTTCTCTTAATGACATCATCCTTTTGATAATGATAGCTGAAATATATAACATCAGAAAATTTCTCTAATTATCTTATTGAAACTTCCTATTCAATAATGATAAAGAAAAGTCCCTACAAATTATACTAGAGAGTCTTCGTTCTTAACTATTCTGATTTTCAGATCATTGTAAGGATCATCCTACTCAAAATCCTTCCAAGGTACATTGTTACTTTTTGATAAAAGTAATATAATTATTTCTATAGTTTGGTTAGAGAGATTAGTAGTATATTCTCTCTCAAGGGATCTGAATAGTATTCTAAAGTAAAATCACTATGCGGTGATGATTTAACCCATAGCTTAAAAAGGATGTTTGTACTCGCATAAACTCGATAATTCACCATATACTTATTATTACAAGGAGCTATGCATTTGAATGATTCTAAACAGTTATTGACAACCCTTGTCCATATTTATCCCAACTTTCAGCTACTCCACTCCATAATTCAATCAACTATACTCGTAAGATCTCCCTAGCTCTAAAAGCTCATCGATTGTTCTCGACTTTCACGAGATAATGAATAATTTTCTTGTGTAGACCATAAGTTAACGCTTAGCAAAACTACCTTAAGCTGTAGACATCAATAAATATTTACAAACTCATGCGAGTAAAGCTAATAAACACTAACCATTTATACCTTAAGTTTGCTTGATTTACTGACTTGTAGGGTTTTGTAGAGATTATAAACGATTGGGGAAAACTCATCGAAGATGGGCATAGATTTAGATATTGATTTGCATAAATTGTTTAAGATATGATAGAGATTAGTGATCATATATCAAAGTGTGCAAGCCAATCGTAGTCATGGTGTGGTAGATATTGATGGGGTATCTCATAAGCGGTCTGCTCACAGTGATAAAAGTTGGTTGATCCCTTGGTCGTTGAAGCAACAACATGATTGGGTTCGATAGAGATTTGGCAAGAAAAAAGAGGGTCGTGGGTGAGTCATCAAATGTCAACCACTTTAAGATATATTGATGTATCAAACCTAAAGTCAGAGGTTTCGACTAGCACTCAATTTTACGAGTAGTGAACCTTCATTTTATTTTGAAGGTATCTAACAACAAGCCGCACAGATTTGAAAGACTTAAGAGACTCTAGCAAATTAGCAGGTGTAGAGCCGAATACCATAAGCAAACGATCTAACAGTTTTATCTTTTTTCAATAATCTAATGTATTGATTTGCTAGATTCATCAGTAACAAAAGATAGAAGATAGAATATACCATACATTCCTAATTCCTCATATTATGATGATGAAGTTTGAAGAGTAATAATGCTTAGAAAAGATGGCTTCCAATAAACCTCAAACGAAAGATTTTGTAAGACCAAGGTTTAGTGCCTCTTACAGGATTCGCACACAAAGCTTGTCCTTCTAAGTTAGAAGAAAAGTATGGGATTGCCATGAGGGCCCACATTATGAAGGAAACTCTACCGAATGCATGCGTCGCTTGCAGGAATGAATGGATTGAGAGATATGGAAAGGATTGCAGAGATCCTGCAATTACCGTCCCAAGTTCTTTGCACCTTTAATTCTCTTGGATGAAACTTCGAGCATTAACAACCATCTTGTGGAGGCTTTCTTTGATATTTTGGGTAGACATGAATGCCGAAAAGCTGCAAAATTTGTTGTAGATGGACCAACTAATAGAAATGTGTAAACAGCGAGGTCTGTAACTGCCAATCTTGATACCAGGAGGTCATCTTCATTATTTTTGGTTATTCTCCCCTCGTAACCTTCTTTATCAAGATGTGCAGAGTGAGGGCGTCTACAAGCGTCGGATTTGACTCTCGTAGAGCCTTCGCCTATATTCCCATTTCGACCCCTTTTCATTATTTTTTTCCATCTTCAAAATGTTTCACCAACTCACTCTTTATGACCTTCGAACCCCCATTACTCTCATGAAAAGTGATACATTTACAAATGCATTCACGCAATATTATTGTGCATACATGTAGATTAATGCATTCAAATACTTTCCCGCAAAAAAAAAGTGTTTAAATAATTTGCATGCAAATTTAAATTTTATTCTATTTTAATAGCTTTAAATAATTATTCTTAAAAACTCTTTTATTTTATTTTACTTTATTTCTGCAAAAAGGGCACTTATTTATTTTAAACTTTATATAAATAGCCTTATGATGACATTGCAAATCAAAATTTAAACAAAGAGATTTATTTGAAAGTTAAAATTAAAAATATAATATACTTTCTATTATTATTTATATATAATCAATTATGAAAATCCGTTAACATATACATACATACATACATACATACATACATACATACATATATACATACATACACACACCTTCTTCCATATACATACATACATACACGATGATTTTTGAAAACAATAAATATGGCCAAGAAAAATTTAACAAAAAAAAATCAATAAAAAATTGCAAAAAATATCAAAAACATGCTTCAGTGAGTTACAAATCTTTTCCCAAAAGAATTTAGCAAAATATGATTGTTTAAGTCAAAATATGGATGACGTACACGTGCATGGTATGGCAAAAAAAAGTGACTTTTAAATAGTGGTTTTTAGAAATGCCTATTGAAAACCAATTTTTATCATTTGGGTATTGAAATAAATTACATATTTGAAAAATAGACTTCGAGTATTACATTTAATGATTTGTGATTTTTTTAAGATTCCATCTCTAAGTGCTTCAAATTTTAAGGTCAAATGTGATAAATTGTAAAAATCAGGGAAAACACTTTTTGGCCAAAAAGTCGACTCAACTTCTTGCACACACCCACTAAGTACGAGTAATGGAATATGTATAACAAGTCATATCAACATCTAATCATATCATGATCTTCACATAGATTACACCAAAAACATCATCATGCTTGATGCTTGTGCACATACACAGTCAGTCATAAAGGGCTACATATTAGTTTACCATCAATGTTGTTTATACAAGTAAGTCTTCACAAGTACAAGTATGCTAACAAGATACAATAAACCCTTTCAATAATCCATTCATAAGTGCATATCAATAAATAGTGGATCCAATATATGAGCATGCAAGAATAAACAAGTAAGCCAAATATGCATTATTTAATAAATGTATAGCTCATGTACATGTATGTATGTATATACATATAGATGGGCATATATATAAGTATACATTCTATATAATTTTCATTCCATAATATCTCCTATTCGTCTATCATGAGGAAACATGTTCGAGGAATCAATGAACAAGTACTTCCTTCCTTACATGAGAAAACAAAATCAACAGTCAATATTTATGTGATTGAAGGTTCATGAAGCACAATCATAAGGATTCTCCTTATTTGACCTTTAGAATTCATCTTATCTTCTATTATAGCTTTAAGAGATGATTAAACAATAATGAGAAAAGTTTAAGGTGTATTAACCTAATGACTTCACCAAAGTTATGAATTTTCCAACCTCTCCCTCACCATCTTAGGTAATTATCTTAATAAGTAGACACCTATATAACAATACATTATATTACAACTGAAATTGTATCTATTAAATTGTATCAATTGATGAACATTTTATTCTCTATCAAGGTACTAAAAGAATATTTTAAATGATAATGAATACCTTTCAAACAAGATTCATTAAATTCATGTAAATCTTCTCTTAATCTTCTCTTAATGACATCATCCTTTTGATAATGATAGCTGAAATATATAACATCAGAAAATTTCTCTAATTATCTTATTAAAACTTCCTATTCAATAATGATAAAGAAAAGTCCCTACAAATTATACTAGAGAGTCTTCGTTCTTAACTATTCTGATTTTCAGATCATTGTAAGGATCATCCTACTCAAAATCCTTCCAAGGTACATTGTTACTTTTTGATAAAAGTAATATAATTATTTCTATAGTTTGGTTAGAGAGTTTAGTAGTATATTCTCTCTCAAGGGATCTGAATAGTATTCTAAAGTAAAATCACTATGCGGTGATGATTTAACCCATAGCTTAAAAAGGATGTTTGTACTCGCATAAACTCGATAATTCACCATATACTTATTATTACAAGGAGCTATGCATTTGAATGATTCTAAACAGTTATTGACAACCCTTGTCCATATTTATCCCAACTTTCAGCTACACCACTCCATAATTCAATCAACTATACTCGTAAGATCTCCCTAGCTCTAAAAGCTCATCGATTGTTCTCGACTTTCACGAGATAATGAATAATTTTCTTGTGTAGACCATAAGTTAACGCTTAGCAAAAATACCTTAAGCTGCATACATCAATAAATATTTACAAACTCATGCTAGTAAAGCTAATAAACACTAACCATTTATACCTTAAGTTTGCTTGATTTACTGACTTGTAGGGTTTTGTAGAGATTATAAACGATTGGGGAAAACTCATCGAAGATGGGCATAGATTTAGATATTGATTTGCATAAATTGTTTAAGATATGATAGAGATTAGTGATCATATATCAAAGTGTGCAAGCCAATCGTAGTCATGGTGTGGTAGATATTGATGGGGTATCTCATAAGCGGTCTGCTCACAGTGATAAAAGGTGGTTGATCCCTTGGTCGTTGAAGCAACAACATGATTGGGTTCGATAGAGATTTGGCAAGAAAAAAGAGGGTCGTGGGTGAGTCATCAAATGTCAACCACTTTAAGATATATTGATGTATCAAACCTAAAGTCAGAGGTTTCGACTAGCACTCAATTTTACGAGTAGTGAACCTTCATTTTATTTTGAGGGTATCTAACAACAAGCCGCATAGATTTGAAAGACTTAAGAGACTCTAGCAAATTAGCAGGTGTAGAGCCGAATACCATAAGCAAACGATCTAACAGTTTTATCCCTTTTCAATAATCTAATGTATTGATTTGCTAGATTCATCAGTAACAAAAGATAGAAGATAGAATATACCATACATTCCTAATTCCTCATATTATGATGATGAAGTTTGAAGAGTAATAATGCTTAGAAAAGATGGCTTCCAATAAACCTCAAACGAAAGATATTGTAAGACCAAGGTTTAGTGCCTCTTACAGGATTCGCACACAAAGCTTGTCCTTCTAAGTTAGAAGAAAAGTATGGGATTGCCATAAGGGCCCACATTATGACTGAAACTCTACCGAATGCATGCGTCGCTTGCAGGAATGAATGGACTGAGAGTTATGGAAAGGATTGCAGAGATCCTGCAATTACCGTCCCAAGTTCTTTGCACCTTTAATTCTCTTGGATGAAACTTCGAGCATTAACAACCATCTTGTGGAGGCTTTCTTTGATATTTTGGGTAGACATGAATGCCGAAAAGCTGCAAAATTTGTTGTAGATGGACCAACTAATAGAAATGTGTAAACAGCGAGGTCTGTAACTGCTGATCCTGATATCAGGAGGTCATCTTCATTATTTTTGGTTATTCTCCCCTCGCAACCTTCTTTATCAAGATGTGCAGAGTGAGGGCGTCTACAAGCGTCGGATTTGACTCTCGTAGAGCCTTCGCCTATATTCCCATTTCGACCCCTTTTCATTATTTTTTTCCATCTTTAAAATGTTTCACCAACTCACTCTTTATGGCCTTCGAACCCCCATTACTCTCATGAAAAGTGATACATTTACAAATGCATTCACGCAATATTATTGTGCATACATGTAGATTAATGCATTCAAATACTTGCCCGCAAAAAAAATGTGTTTAAATAATTTGCATGCAAATTTAAATTTTATTCTATTTTAATAGCTTTAAATAATTATTCTTAAAAACTCTTTTATTTTATTTTACTTTATTTCTGCAAAAAGGGCACTTATTTATTTTAAACTTTATATAAATAGCCTTATGATGACATTGCAAATCAAAATTTAAACAAAGAGATTTATTTGAAAGTTAAAATTAAAAATATAATATACTTTCTATTATTATTTATATATAAACAATTAGGAAAATCCGTTAACATATACATACATACATACATACATACATATATACATACATACACACACCTTCTTCCATATACATACATACATACACGATGATTTTTGAAAACAATAAATATGGCCAAGAAAAATTTAACAAAAAAAAATCAATAAAAAATTGCAAAAAATATCAAAAACATGCTTCAGTGAATTACAAATCTTTTCCCAAAAGAATTTAGCAAAATATGATTGTTTATGTCAAAATATGGATGACGTACACGTGCATGGTATGGCAAAAATTGACTTTTAAATAATTGGTTTTTAGAAATGCCTATTGAAAACCAATTTTTTCTCATTTGGTATTAGAAATAGTACATATTTGAAAAATAGACTTGAAATTACTAGATTCAATGAGATTTTTTTAAAGATTCCGCTCTCTCTAAGTGCTTCAAATTTTAAAGGTCCAAATGTGATAAATTATGGGGAAAGCACTTTTTGGCCAAGAGATGGAAGCTCAACTTCTTGCACACCCACTAGAAATGGAAGCGGTGGATATGGCAACAAAGTGCCTCATCTGAAATGTATCCTTATTGTATTGTTATTATTGTCTATTCACATAGATTACACCAAAAACATCATCATGCTTGATGCTTGTGCACATACACAGTCAGTCATAAAGGGCTACATATTAGTTTACCATCAATGTTGTTTATACAAGTAAGTCTTCACAAGTACAAGTATGCTAACAAGATACAAGAAAACCTTTCAATAATCCATTCATAAGTGCATATCAATAAATAGTGGATCCAATATATGAGCATGCAAGAAAAAACAAGTAAGCCAAATATGCATTATTTAATAAATGTATAGCTCAGGTACATGTATGTATGTATATACATATAGATGGGCATATATATAAGTATACATTCTATATAATTTTCATTCCATAATATCTCCTATTCGTCTATCATGAGGAAACATGTTCGAGGAATCAATGAACAAGTACTTCCTTCCTTACATGAGAAAACAAAATCAACAGTCAATATTTATGTGATTGAAGGTTCATGAAGCACAATCATAAGGATTCTCCTTATTTGACCTTTAGAATTCATCTTATCTTCTATTATAGCTTTAAGAGATGATTAAACAATAATGAGAAAAGTTTAAGGTGTATTAACCTAATGACTTCACCAAAGTTATGAATTTTCCAACCTCTCCCTCACCATCTTAGGTAATTATCTTAATAAGTAGACACCTATATAACAATACATTATATTACAACTGAAATTGTATCTATCAAATTGTATCAATTGATGAGCATTTTATTCTCTATCAAGGTACTAAAAGAATATTTTAAATGATAATGAATACCTTTCAAACAAGATTCATTAAATTCATGTAAATCTTCTCTTAATCTTCTCTTAATGACATCATCCTTTTGATAATGATAGCTGAAATATATAACATCAGAAAATTTCTCTAATTATCTTATTGAAACTTCCTATTTAATAACGATAAGAAAAGTCCAAACAAATTATACTAGAGAGTCTTCATTCTTAACTCTTTTGATTCTAGATCATTATAAGGATCATCCGGTGCTGGATCATCCTACTCAAAATCCTTCTAAGGTGCATTGTTACCTTTTGATAAAAGTAATATAATTATTTCTAGAGTTTGGTTAGAGAGATTAATAGTGTATTCTCTCTCAAGGGATCTGAATAGTATTCTAAAGTTAAGTCACTAAGAAGTGATGATTTAGCCCATAGCTTAGAAAGGATGTTTGTACTGCTGGCTTCGGTATTACCATATACTTATTATTACAAGAGCTATGCGACTTGAGATGATTCCTAGCAGGTTATTGACAACCCTTGTCCATATTTACATCCCAACTTTCAGCTACTCCTCCATAATTCAAATAACTATATAAGTAAGATCTCCCTAGCTCTAAAACAAAGCCGATTGTTCTCGACTTTCGAGATAATGAACTAATTTTCTTGGCTGAATACCATAAGTTAAACGGCAGCAAAAATACATAATTTTGCCGGACATCAATAAATATTTACGACTCATGCTAGTAAAGCTAATAAACACTAACCATTTATACCTTAAGTTTGCTTGATTTACTGACTTGTAGGGTTTTGTAGAGATTATAAACGATTGGGGAAAACTCATCGAAGATGGGCATAGATTTAGATATTGATTTTCATAAATTGTTTAAGATATGATAGAGATTAGTGATCATATATCAAAGTGTGCAAGCCAATCGTAGTCATGGTGTGGTAGATATTGATGGGGTATCTCATAAGCGGTCTGCTCACAGTGATAAAAGTTGGTTGATCCCTTGGTCGTTGAAGCAACAACATGATTGGGTTCGATAGAGATTTGGCAAGAAAAAAGAGGGTCGTGGGTGAGTCATCAAATGTCAACCACTTTAAGATATATTGATGTATCAAACCTAAAGTCAGAGGTTTAGACTAGCACTCAATTTTACGAGTAGTGAACCTTCATTTTCTTTTGAAGGTATCTAACAACAAGCCACACAGATTTGAAAGACTTAAGAGACTCTAGCAAATTAGGAGGTGTAGAGCCGAATACCATAAGCAAACGATCTAACAGTTTTATCCCTTTTCAATAATCTAATGTATTGATTTGCTAGATTCATCAGTAAAAAAGATAGAAGATAGAATATACCATACATTCCTAATTCCTCATATTATGATGATGAAGTTTGAAGAGTAATAATGCTTAGAAAAGATGGCTTCCAATAAACCTCAAACGAAAGATATTGTAAGACCAAGGTTTAGTGCCTCTTATAGGATTCGCACACAAAGCTTGTCCTTCTAAGTTAGAAGAAAAGTATGGGATTGCCATGAGGGCCCACATTATGAAGGAAACTCTACCGAATGCATTCGTCGCTTGCAGGAATGAATGGACTGACAGTTATGGAAAGGATTGCAGAGATCCTGCAATTACCGTCCCAAGTTCTTTGCACCTTTAATTCTCTTGGATGAAACTTCGAGCATTAACAACCATCTTGTGGAGGCTTTCTTTGATATTTTGGGTAGACATGAATGCCGAAAAGATGCAAAATTTGTTGTAGATGGACCAACTAATAGAAATGTGTAAACAGCGAGGTCTGTAACTGCCGATCCTGATTCCAGGAGGTCATCTTCATTATTTTTGGTTATTCTCCCCTCGCAACCTTCTTTATCAAGATGTGCAGAGTGAGGGCGTCTACAAGCGTCGGATTTGACTCTCGTAGAGCCTTCGCCTATATTCCCATTTCGACCCCTTTTCATTATTTTTTTCCATCTTTAAAATGTTTCACCAACTCACTCTTTATGGCCTTCGAACCCCCATTACTCTCATGAAAAGTGATACATTTACAAATGCATTCACGCAGTATTATTGTGCATACATGTAGATTAATGCATTCAAATACTTGCCCGCAAAAAAAATGTGTTTAAATAATTTGCATGCAAATTTAAATTTTATTCTATTTTAATAGCTTTAAATAATTATTCTTAAAAACTCTTTTATTTTATTTTACTTTATTTCTGCAAAAAGGGCACTTATTTATTTTAAACTTTATATAAATAGCCTTATGATGACATTGCAAATCAAAATTTAAACAAAGAGATTTATTTGAAAGTTAAAATTAAAAATATAATATACTTTCTATTATTATTTATATATAAACAATTAGGAAAATCCGTTAACATATACATACATACATACATACATACATATATAAATACATACACACACCTTCTTCCATATACATACATACATACACGATGATTTTTGAAAACAATAAATATGGCCAAGAAAAATTTAACAAAAAAAAATCAATAAAAAATTGCAAAAAATATCAAAAACATGCTTCAGTGAGTTACAAATCTTTTCCCAAAAGAATTTAGCAAAATATGATTGTTTAAGTCAAAATATGGATGACGTACACGTGCATGGTATGGCAAAAAAAAGTGACTTTTAAATAGTGGTTTTTAGAAATGCCTATTGAAAACCAATTTTTATCATTTGGGTATTGAAATAAATTACATATTTGAAAAATAGACTTCGAGTACTACATTTAATGATTTGTGATTTTTTTAAGATTCCATCTCTAAGTGCTTCAAATTTTAAGGTCAAATATGATAAATTCTAAAAATCAGGGAAAACACTTTTTGGCCAAAAAGTAGACTCAACTTCTTGCACACACCCACTAAGTACGAGTAATGGAATATGTATAACAAGTCATATCAACATCTAATCATATCATGATCTTCACATAGATTACACCAAAAACATCATCATGCTTGATGCTTGTGCACATACACAGTCAGTCATAAAGGGCTACATTTAGTTTACCATCAATGTTGTTTATACAAGTAAGTCTTCACAAGTACAAGTATGCTAACAAGATACAAGAAAACCTTTCAATAATCCATTCATAAGTGCATATCAATAAATAGTGGATCCAATATATGAGCATGCAAGAATAAACAAGTAAGTCAAATATGCATTATTTAATAAATATATAGCTCATGTACATGTATGTATGTATATACATATAGATGGGCATATATATAAGTATACATTCTATATAATTTTCATTCCATAATATCTCCTATTCGTCTATCATGAGGAAACATGTTCGAGGAATCAATGAACAAGTACTTCCTTCCTTACATGAGAAAACAAAATCAACAGTCAATATTTATGTGATTGAAGGTTCATGAAGCAATAACTATGTAAGGATTCTCCTTATTTGTCCCTTTTAGAATTCATCTGTATCTTCTATTATAGCTTTATGAGATGATTAAACAATACGAGAAAATGAAGGTGCATAACCTAATGACTTCACCAAAGTTATGAATTTTCCAACCTCCCTCACCATCTTAGGTAATTATTCAATAAGTAGACACCTATATAACAATACATTATATTACAACCGAAATTGTATCTTACAACTGCATCAATTGATGAACATTTTATTCTCTATCAAGTACTAAAAGAATATTTTAAAATGATAATGAATACCAAGATTCATTACTAAATTCATGTAAATCTTCTCTTAATCTTCTCTTAATGACATCATCCTTGATAATGATAGCTGAAATATATAACATCGTAGTACCCTCTAATTATCTGTATTAAACTTCCTATTCAATAAATGATAAAGAAAGTCCCTACAAAATTATACTAGAGAGTCTTCGCTCTTAACTATCTGGATTTTCGATCAATTGTATGATCATCCTACCTCAAAACTCCTTCCAAGGTACATTGTTACTTTTGATAAAAGTAATATAATTATTTCTATAGTTTTGGTTAGAGAGCTAGTAGCATATTCCCTCTCTCAAGGATCTCATTAGTATTCTAAAGTAAAATCACTATATGTGATGATTTAACTCCATAGCTTAAAAAGGATGTTTGTACTGTGATAAACTCGAATTCACCATATACCCCATATTGGTCACAAGGAGCCATTTACTTGAATGGATTCTAAAATGAAGCGACACAACCCCTGTCCATATATTTATCCCAATCCCTCAGCTACACCACTCCATAATTCAATCAACTATACTCGTAAGATCTCCCTAGCTCTAAAAGCTCATCGATTGTTCTCGACTTTCACGAGATAATGAATAATTTTCTTGTGTAGACCATAAGTTAACGCTTAGCAAAAATACCTTAAGCTGCATACATCAATAAATATTTACAAACTCATGCTAGTAAAGCTAATAAACACTAACCATTTATACCTTAAGTTTGCTTGATTTACTGACTTGTAGGGTTTTGTAGAGATTATAAACGATTGGGGAAAACTCATCGAAGATGGGCATAGATTTAGATATTGATTTGCATAAATTGTTTAAGATATGATAGAGATTAGTGATCATATATCAAAGTGTGCAAGCCAATCGTAGTCATGGTGTGGTAGATATTGATGGGGTATCTCATAAGCGGTCTGCTCACAGTGATAAAAGGTGGTTGATCCCTTGGTCGTTGAAGCAACAACATGATTGGGTTCGATAGAGATTTGGCAAGAAAAAAGAGGGTCGTGGGTGAGTCATCAAATGTCAACCACTTTAAGATATATTGATGTATCAAACCTAAAGTCAGAGGTTTCGACTAGCACTCAATTTTACGAGTAGTGAACCTTCATTTTATTTTGAGGGTATCTAACAACAAGCCGCATAGATTTGAAAGACTTAAGAGACTCTAGCAAATTAGCAGGTGTAGAGCCGAATACCATAAGCAAACGATCTAACAGTTTTATCCCTTTTCAATAATCTAATGTATTGATTTGCTAGATTCATCAGTAACAAAAGATAGAAGATAGAATATACCATACATTCCTAATTCCTCATATTATGATGATGAAGTTTGAAGAGTAATAATGCTTAGAAAAGATGGCTTCCAATAAACCTCAAACGAAAGATATTGTAAGACCAAGGTTTAGTGCCTCTTACAGGATTCGCACACAAAGCTTGTCCTTCTAAGTTAGAAGAAAAGTATGGGATTGCCATAAGGGCCCACATTATGACTGAAACTCTACCGAATGCATGCGTCGCTTGCAGGAATGAATGGACTGAGAGTTATGGAAAGGATTGCAGAGATCCTGCAATTACCGTCCCAAGTTCTTTGCACCTTTAATTCTCTTGGATGAAACTTCGAGCATTAACAACCATCTTGTGGAGGCTTTCTTTGATATTTTGGGTAGACATGAATGCCGAAAAGCTGCAAAATTTGTTGTAGATGGACCAACTAATAGAAATGTGTAAACAGCGAGGTCTGTAACTGCTGATCCTGATATCAGGAGGTCATCTTCATTATTTTTGGTTATTCTCCCCTCGCAACCTTCTTTATCAAGATGTGCAGAGTGAGGGCGTCTACAAGCGTCGGATTTGACTCTCGTAGAGCCTTCGCCTATATTCCCATTTCGACCCCTTTTCATTATTTTTTTCCATCTTTAAAATGTTTCACCAACTCACTCTTTATGGCCTTCGAACCCCCATTACTCTCATGAAAAGTGATACATTTACAAATGCATTCACGCAATATTATTGTGCATACATGTAGATTAATGCATTCAAATACTTGCCCGCAAAAAAAATGTGTTTAAATAATTTGCATGCAAATTTAAATTTTATTCTATTTTAATAGCTTTAAATAATTATTCTTAAAAACTCTTTTATTTTATTTTACTTTATTTCTGCAAAAAGGGCACTTATTTATTTTAAACTTTATATAAATAGCCTTATGATGACATTGCAAATCAAAATTTAAACAAAGAGATTTATTTGAAAGTTAAAATTAAAAATATAATATACTTTCTATTATTATTTATATATAAACAATTAGGAAAATCCGTTAACATATACATACATACATACATACATACATATATACATACATACACACACCTTCTTCCATATACATACATACATACACGATGATTTTTGAAAACAATAAATATGGCCAAGAAAAATTTAACAAAAAAAAATCAATAAAAAATTGCAAAAAATATCAAAAACATGCTTCAGTGAATTACAAATCTTTTCCCAAAAGAATTTAGCAAAATATGATTGTTTATGTCAAAATATGGATGACGTACACGTGCATGGTATGGCAAAAAAAGGACTTTTTAAATTGTTTTTGAAGAAATGCCTATTGAAAACCAATTTGTATCATCTGGGTATTGAAATAAATTACATATTTGGAAACTAGACTCAAAGTACTACATTTCATATTACTGACTTTTTTAAAGATTCAATCTCTAAGTGCTTCAAATTTTAAGGTCAAATGTGATAAACAACTGTGGAAAACACTTTTTGCCAAAAGCTCACTCAACTTCTTGCACACACCCACTAAGTAATGCAGGTAATGGAATATGTATAACAAGTCATATCAACATCTAATCATGGTCATGATCTTCACATAGATTACACCAAAACATCATCATGCTTTGATGTGCTTGTGCAACATACAATAGCCGGCCATAGGGCATACATATTAGTTTACCAACAATGTTGTTTATACAAGTAAGCCCTCACAAGTACAAGTGCTAACAAGATAAGAAAAACCTTTCAATAATCCATTCATAAGTGTATACTACGTAATAGTGGATCCAATACAGAGCATGCAAGAAAACAAGTAAGCTAAATATGCATTATTTAATAAATGTAGCTCTTGTGTACATGTATGTATGTATATACATATAGATGGCATATATATATATACATTCATATAATTTTCATTCCATAATATTCTATTCGCCTATCATAGAGGGAAACATGTTGAGAATCAATGAACAAGTACTTCCTTCCTTACATGAGAAACAAAATCAACAAATAATATTTATGTGATTGAAGGTTCATGAAGCAAATCATAAGTGATTCTCTCCTACTAATCTTTTAGAATTCATCTTTATTATCTTCTATTATAGCTTTAAGAGATGATTAAACAAATAATGAGAAAAGTTTAAGGTGTATTAACCTAATGACTTCACCAAAGTTATGAATTTTCCAACCTCTCCCTCACCATCTTAGGTAATTATCTTAATAAGTAGACACCTATATAACAATACATTATATTACAACTGAAATTGTATCTATCAAATTGTATCAATTGATGAGCATTTTATTCTCTATCAAGGTACTAAAAGAATATTTTAAATGATAATGAATACCTTTCAAACAAGATTCATTAAATTCATGTAAATCTTCTCTTAATCTTCTCTTAATGACATCATCCTTTTGATAATGATAGCTGAAATATATAACATCAGAAAATTTCTCTAATTATCTTATTGAAACTTCCTATTCAATAATGATAAAGAAAAGTCCCTACAAATTATACTAGAGAGTCTTCATTCTTAACTATTCTGATTTTCAGATCATTGTAAAGATCATCCTACTCAAAATCCTTCCAAGGTACATTGTTACTTTTTGATAAAAGTAATATAATTATTTCTATAGTTTGGTTAGAGAGTTTAGTAGTATATTCTCTCTCAAGGGATCTGAATAGTATTCTAAAGTAAAATCACTATGCGGTGATGATTTAACCCATAGCTTAAAAAGGATGTTTGTAAATTGTAAGATAAACCTCGGATAATTCACCATATACCATACATTACAAGGAGCTTTCATGCACGAATGATTCTAAATGCCATATCAACCTTTGTCCATATTATTTGTCCAAACTTTCAGCTACTCCACCACAATCTAATCAACTATACCTCGTGAAGATCTCCAGCTCCAAAAGCTCACCTACTTTGTTCTGACACTCTTCACCAGATACAATTAACAAATTTTCTGTGTAGACCATAAGTTAACTACTAAAGCAAAAATACCTTTGTTGCGTGACATCAATAAATATTTGCAAACTCATGTAAAGTTTAACAAAACACCTAAATCCATTTATACCTTAAGTTTTTGATTTACTGACTTGTAGGGTTTTGTAGAGATTATAAACGATTGGGGAAAACTCATCGAAGATGGGCATAGATTTAGATATTGATTTTCATAAATTGTTTAAGATATGATAGAGATTAGTGATCATATATCAAAGTGTGCAAGCCAATCGTAGTCATGGTGTGGTAGATATTGATGGGGTATCTCATAAGCGGTCTGCTCACAGTGATAAAAGTTGGTTGATCCCTTGGTCGTTGAAGCAACAACATGATTGGGTTCGATAGAGATTTGGCAAGAAAAAAGAGGGTCGTGGGTGAGTCATCAAATGTCAACCACTTTAAGATATATTGATGTATCAAACCTAAAGTCAGAGGTTTAGACTAGCACTCAATTTTACGAGTAGTGAACCTTCATTTTCTTTTGAAGGTATCTAACAACAAGCCACACAGATTTGAAAGACTTAAGAGACTCTAGCAAATTAGGAGGTGTAGAGCCGAATACCATAAGCAAACGATCTAACAGTTTTATCCCTTTTCAATAATCTAATGTATTGATTTGCTAGATTCATCAGTAAAAAAGATAGAAGATAGAATATACCATACATTCCTAATTCCTCATATTATGATGATGAAGTTTGAAGAGTAATAATGCTTAGAAAAGATGGCTTCCAATAAACCTCAAACGAAAGATATTGTAAGACCAAGGTTTAGTGCCTCTTATAGGATTCGCACACAAAGCTTGTCCTTCTAAGTTAGAAGAAAAGTATGGGATTGCCATGAGGGCCCACATTATGAAGGAAACTCTACCGAATGCATTCGTCGCTTGCAGGAATGAATGGACTGACAGTTATGGAAAGGATTGCAGAGATCCTGCAATTACCGTCCCAAGTTCTTTGCACCTTTAATTCTCTTGGATGAAACTTCGAGCATTAACAACCATCTTGTGGAGGCTTTCTTTGATATTTTGGGTAGACATGAATGCCGAAAAGATGCAAAATTTGTTGTAGATGGACCAACTAATAGAAATGTGTAAACAGCGAGGTCTGTAACTGCCGATCCTGATTCCAGGAGGTCATCTTCATTATTTTTGGTTATTCTCCCCTCGCAACCTTCTTTATCAAGATGTGCAGAGTGAGGGCGTCTACAAGCGTCGGATTTGACTCTCGTAGAGCCTTCGCCTATATTCCCATTTCGACCCCTTTTCATTATTTTTTTCCATCTTTAAAATGTTTCACCAACTCACTCTTTATGGCCTTCGAACCCCCATTACTCTCATGAAAAGTGATACATTTACAAATGCATTCACGCAGTATTATTGTGCATACATGTAGATTAATGCATTCAAATACTTGCCCGCAAAAAAAATGTGTTTAAATAATTTGCATGCAAATTTAAATTTTATTCTATTTTAATAGCTTTAAATAATTATTCTTAAAAACTCTTTTATTTTATTTTACTTTATTTCTGCAAAAAGGGCAGTTATTTATTTTAAACTTTATATAAATAGCCTTATGATGACATTGCAAATCAAAATTTAAACAAAGAGATTTATTTGAAAGTTAAAATTAAAAATATAATATACTTTCTATTATTATTTATATATAAACAATTAGGAAAATCCGTTAACATATACATACATACATACATACATACATATATACATACATACACACACCTTCTTCCATATACATACATACATACACGATGATTTTTGAAAACAATAAATATGGCCAAGAAAAATTTAACAAAAAAAAATCAATAAAAAATTGCAAAAAATATCAAAAACATGCTTCAGTGAGTTACAAATCTTTTCCCAAAAGAATTTAGCAAAATATGATTGTTTAAGTCAAAATATGGATGACGTACACGTGCATGGTATGGCAAAAAAAAGTGACTTTTAAATAGTGGTTTTTAGAAATGCCTATTGAAAACCAATTTTTATCATTTGGGTATTGAAATAAATTACATATTTGAAAAATAGACTTCGAGTACTACATTTAATGATTTGTGATTTTTTAAAGATTCCATCTCTAAGTGCTTCAAATTTTAAGGTCAAATGTGATAAATTGTAAAAATCAGGGAAAACACTTTTTGGCCAAAAAGTCGACTCAACTTCTTGCACACACCCACTAAGTACGAGTAATGGAATATGTATAACAAGTAATATCAACATCTAATCATATCATGATCTTCACATAGATTACACCAAAAACATCATCATGCTTGATGCTTGTGCACATACACAGTCAGTCATAAAGGGCTACATATTAGTTTACCATCAATGTTGTTTATACAAGTAAGTCTTCACAAGTACAAGTATGCTAACAAGATACAAGAAAACCTTTCAATAATCCATTCATAAGTGCATATCAATAAATAGTGGGTCCAATATATGAGCATGCAAGAATAAACAAGTAAGCCAAATAAGCATTATTTAATAAATGTATAGCTCATGTACATGTATGTATGTATATACATATAGATGGGAATATATATAAGTATACATTCTATATAATTTTCATTCCATAATATCTCCTATTCGTCTATCATGAGGAAACATGTTCGAGGAATCAATGAACAAGTACTTCCTTCCTTACATGAGAAAACAAAATCAACAGTCAATATTTATGTGATTGAAGGTTCATGAAGCACAATCATAAGGATTCTCCTTATTTGACCTTTAGAATTCATCTTATCTTCTATTATAGCTTTAAGAGATGATTAAACAATAATGAGAAAAGTTTAAGGTGTATTAACCTAATGACTTCACCAAAGTTATGAATTTTCCAACCTCTCCCTCACCATCTTAGGTAATTATCTTAATAAGTAGACACCTATATAACAATACATTATATTACAACTGAAATTGTATCTATTAAATTGTATCAATTGATGAACATTTTATTCTCTATCAAGGTACTAAAAGAATATTTTAAATGATAATGAATACCTTTCAAACAAGATTCATTAAATTCATGTAAATCTTCTCTTAATCTTCTCTTAATGACATCATCCTTTTGATAATGATAGCTGAAATATATAACATCAGAAAATTTCTCTAATTATCTTATTGAAACTTCCTATTCAATAATGATAAAGAAAAGTCCCTACAAATTATACTAGAGAGTCTTCGTTCTTAGCTATTCTGATTTTCAGATCATTGTAAGGATCATCCTACTCAAAATCCTTCCAAGGTACATTGTTACTTTTTGATAAAAGTAATATAATTATTTCTATAGTTTGGTTAGAGAGTTTAGTAGTATATTCTCTCTCAAGGGATCTGAATAGTATTCTAAAGTATAATCACTATGCAGTGATGATTTAACCCATAGCTTAAAAAGGATGTTTGTACTCGCATAAACTCGATAATTCACCATATACTTCTTATTACAAGGAGCTATGCATTTGAATGATTCTAAACAGTTATTGACAACCCTTGTCCATATTTATCCCAACTTTCAGCTGCTCCACTCCATAATTCAATCAACTATACTCGTAAGATCTCCCCAGCTCTAAAAGCTCATCAATTGTTCTCGACTTTCACGAGATAATGAATAATTTTCCTGTGTAGACCATAAGTTAACGCTTAGCAAAAATACCTTAAGCTGCAGACATCAATAAGTATTTACAAACTCATGCTAGTAAAGCTAATAAACACTAACCATTTATACCTTAAGTTTGCTTGATTTATTGACTTGTAGGGTTTTGTAGAGATTATAAACGATTGGGGAAAACTCATCGAAGATGGGCATAGATTTAGATATTGATTTGCATAAATTGTTTAAGATATGATAGAGATTAGTGATCATATATCAAAGTGTGCAAGCCAATCGTAGTCATGGTGTGGTAGATATTGATGGGGTATCTCATAAGCGGTCTGCTCACAGTGATAAAAGGTGGTTGATCCCTTGGTCGTTGAAGCAACAACATGATTGGGTTCGATAGAGATTTGGCAAGAAAAAAGAGGGTCGTGGGTGAGTCATCAAATGTCAACCACTTTAAGATATATTGATGTATCAAACCTAAAGTCAGAGGTTTCGACTAGCACTCAATTTTACGAGTAGTGAACCTTCATTTTATTTTGAAGGTATCTAACAACAAGCCGCACAGATTTGAAAGACTTAAGAGACTCTAGCAAATTAGCAGGTGTAGAGCCGAATACCATAAGAAAACGATCTAACAGTTTTATCCCTTTTCAATAATCTAATGTATTGATTTGCTAGATTCATCAGTAACAAAAGATAGAAGATAGAATATACCATACATTCCTAATTCCTCATATTATGATGATGAAGTTTGAAGAGTAATAATGCTTAGAAAAGATGGCTTCCAATAAACCTCAAACGAAATATATTTTAAGACCAAGGTTTAGTGCCTCTTACAGGATTCGCACACAAAGCTTGTCCTTCTAAGTTAGAAGAAAAGTATGGGATTGCCATGAGGGCCCAGATTATGAAGGAAACTCTACCGAATGCATGCGTTGCTTGCAGGAATGAATGGACTGAGAGTTATGGAAAGGATTGCAGAGATCCTGCAATTACCGTCCCAAGTTCTTTGCACCTTTAATTCTCTTGGATGAAACTTCAAGCATTAACAACCATCTTGTGGAGGCTTTCTTTGATATTTTGGGTAGACATGAATGCCGAAAAGCTGCAAAATTTGTTGTAGATGGACCAACTAATAGAAATGTGTAAACAGCGAGGTCTGTAACTGCCGATCCTGATACCAGGAGGTCATCTTCATTATTTTTGGTTATTCTCCCCTTGCAACCTTCTTTTTTAAGATGTACAGAGTGAGGGCGTCTACAAGCGTCGAATTTGACTCTCGTAGAGCCTTCGCCTATATTCCCATTTCGACCCCTTTTCATTATTTTTTTCCATCTTTAAAATGTTTCACCAACTCACTCTTTATGGCCTTCGAACCCCCATTACTCTCATGAAAAGTGACATTTATAAATGCATTCATGCAATAATATTGTGCATACATGTAGATTAATGCATTCAAATACTTGCCCGCAAAAAAAATGTGTTTAAATAATTTGCATGCAAATTTAAATTTTATTCTATTTTAATAGCTTTAAATAATTATTCTTAAAAACTCTTTTATTTTATTTTACTTTATTTCTGCAAAAAGGGCACTTATTTATTTTAAACTTTATATAAATAGCCTTATGATGACATTGCAAATCAAAATTTAAACAAAGAGATTTATTTGAAATTTAAAATTAAAAATATAATATACTTTCTATTATTATTTATATATAAACAATTAGGAAAATCCGTTAACATATACATACATACATACATACATACAGACATACATACATACATATATACATACATAGACACACCTTCCTCCATATACATACATACATACGTACATATATACATACATACATACATGCATACCTACATACATACATACATACATACATATATTCATTCACATACCTTCTTCCATGAATGATACTCATGTATCTACAAATCATCTACGCACATTCTCCAATCGTCCAAGGTACATTTTTATTACAAAATCATTCTCACATAGAGACTCATTTACGATCCAAGATTTTCAATAAACATGAATCAAAAGTAACAATAATCGAACCAATAGATATATTTTGTATGCATGTTATATCTTCTCATACAAAAATGCATCAATCATATGTTAGCATGTTTACAAAGCACAACACTCGTACTAGTGATAGTGCATGATATAAGTAGTAAAAAAGAAACAGTGTGTAATACATAATCTGAGAAGTCCCCAACTACCATCAATCCAAATATGGCTAGTCAAAAGATGAAAACATGATTTGTGTACTTTTCCACCCAGTCATGGTGATTATGCTCCCATGGAGTTCTTCCTAATCGAATATCTACTGACCTTGCATGAAGTGCCTAGCTACCTCCAATATTTTAGGGCAAGGGGGAATTTGGTCCATGCCTATAACATCTACATGCTCATGTATACATAACATAGCTCAATGTCTATTTACAAGATGTGGCAGAGAATTATAGCAATAACATTTTCTAGTCTAACCATCTTTTTCAATGGTATGGGATTTGGCCAAAGCACTTGAAATATTGGAATCTTCCTCAAAAGAGGAAGTCCTTCTCTATTGTTCCACATTCAGCACCTATCCTAGAAGGTAAAACCACTCTAGTAAATCAACATATATACTTATAAAGATATCAATCTTTTCTTAATTTAGCACATCGTGCATGAATGGTGAGAATATAATAATGCCAATCACTTAGAGAAATTTAAGTCTTCTCAATGCATGTCATATAATCCATGTTATTTCTTTTAGCATACGTAGCATGACACATGCCATTCATTCAAAAGGTTACAAGATAAATTCAATCATGGTTTGGTTCAAGATTAGTACATTCTCCATAATTTACTCCCTCAGGTATCCTACTATTGTTCATGGTGAACTCGATAGGTTACAACACAACATGATAGAGGACCAATAATATCAGACATTTGGATTACTCACCAAGAGGTTTGAAAAAAAAACTCAAAGAGAGAAGAATCATCAAATTCAATGCTAAGTCAAAAAATGTCGACAATTCCAACAATAAATCAAGTACTTGACTAGGGGTCACAAAATTGATCATCAAGAATTGGCAACTAGGCCAATCATAAGAAAAACCAAGGTAAAAATGTTGGTCCTTACAACACAAGAAATAATTTCATCAATGAAATCAAACAAGTCATCGATTTAATACACTTCACATAATTGAGTGTCCACACTATTCACACAGAGGGAGTATAAAGCTACATGACACTTTTCATCCAAGGCGAGCTAGAGAACATACCCAATCACATTCACATATCAAATAATTTATAATTACATGTTCATGCAATTATTTCGCATATCAATACATGCTTTCATTCATTTTCCATACCAAATATTTATTTTCAATGTGATTCAAGAGGACATATGAAGGAGGAATTCCTCATTATATGCAAGAGTTAGATTCACTTCAATAAGTCATTCATAACATTAGGAATTCCAACTGAAATATGCCCATCCATTTGAAATTATGAATAAAAGACAAGGTCTTCGCAACTATTTTCCACCATCTCATCACATTTCTATTCATTTCCAAGTGTCATAATTTGACTTGGCATTCATTTTCCTCTTAGTCAATTAATTTTTACATTAATGATACAAAGTACAATATTCAAAGATGGGGTCCCAAGACTCGTAGCATAAGGTCACTTTGATTACATGTTTAAAGGAAAGTCATGCAATGGTTTCAATATTTTCAAACAAGAGCACATTAACTCATTTGGAGGATGACTAGTCATTCAATCATGCAAAAACTACCCACTTAAGGGTTACATCATAAGTCACTATCACAATCTTGATAGAATGACATCCAGATGCTTATGAGGGTCAACATTTCAAAGTCCTTAGACTCGTTCATCCTTAATTTATGCTATAACTTTGTTACCCTTGCTTTGGAAGGTAGGGCCATTTAGTCATCCCAAATTCACAGTTCACAAGAAGGTCACACATGAGGTAGGATCCTTTCTACCACACATGTTCTCTATAATAAAGACAAATTATCCAATTGTGGCCTCAAAAGAGGGCTATAATAATCACACTTGACCCATATCAACCTTCTTAAGATGCTACTGAGCTCCAATCACATGGGATCGTACACAAATATTATGAATTATGCATTCTAGAGACATAGGTCTTCGTTCCCAAAGATCTACTAGGTCAACTTCTTGAAATAAGTTTAACAAGTTTTCTTTCTTACATGTAATAATGCATTCTTATAATAGTGATATACCATGCACTTCAATCAAGTAAAACAATATTCTAATCATCTCATGCACATGAGTCCAAGTAAAAATGATTTTCTATTAGCATATAACACAATGATATTATCTTCTAAGTTCTCCTCCATTATATTAACATGCTCAACATGCAAAGTTAGGTCAATTCTTGGAATTCAAAGCATAGTTAGCATGACATGCATACACTCTTCTATCTGGAAATTTTCCTTTCATGCAATGGGTAGCCTTAGGATGCCTACATGCATTCAATCCCTTCTTAAGTTATCATGTACACATATGCACATTTCTAGTTAAAAAACAAATAACCTCTTAAAGAAAGGAATTATGCAATGAAAGTTTCCTTTTAGGTATTAGTTATACTTAAATGTATCCTTAAAGACCAAACTCTTATCTTTAAAAAATATATAAATTTCACACGGTTTCAATATACCTTATACAAAAAGGGAAATTTCACAATGCAAGAATCTATCATCATCTCTTATGATGTGTTCAAATTCTATATTAAGAACATCAAAGAAAGATTTCATGATATCGTTCATGATGCATTCTCTTATTAAATCTTCATTACTACGTGGGTTATTATTTAGTTAGTGGATCCTAGCATTCCAGAAAGGATCCAAGCTTGTACTAACAAAGCTTATCTAGAAAGCTCAATAGATACGAGGAAATTAATATAAAAAATAATATGGCATCCATCATGCAAGTCCAACATATGGATAAAGTATGCAATTATTTATCAAAACTTCCAATCGATGCCTTCTAAGATACACAAGAACTTAGGTCACACAAACAAGAATTTTAGGGTGTTCCCAACTCAAAAAATGATCAAAATTGATCTTCCTAATGTGCCCAAGGCACTACCCTAAAAGTGACTAGCTTGCTTTCGAGAACTCCAAGAAAAGGCACATCATCCCTTTCCTATCAAGTGGCAAAAGTCTAAAAGACTTTCTTTACATGAATACTCTTACTGACTTGCTTATGCATCATGCCCTAAGCATTCTTAAGAGGTTCATGTGATCAAGTGTTAGAACTAAGCAAAGGTGAACTCAAGGCCCTAGTATTGAACCTTACTCTCCAATACCAAATGTAATGACCTCAATAGTTTTAACATAATTAAATTCACAAATTACACATCATCATGTGCAAAGAAAGACATGTTTCCAATTGCACAAGAAAAAGGAAAAGAATTATATTAATTTGATATTTGAAGTACATGTGCCTTTTATGAGGCAAGTCATATGGGAACATTTCCGTTACAAAAGACCTTAAGGTCAATAGCAAGGCTATACATTAAATTGAAACTTGAGCCTTCCGAACAGGATCCCTGCAACCTTTGAAAATCCTTCAACCATCTCAAGGGAGAGAACATTGTCGGAGTAGGTTTTCGCCCTACCACGAAGTGAATCACTTCCCCATAATTCTTCAATCCATCAAAGAATTCCCAACCCAACACGAGGAATACTATCAATGCAATACTAAGTAGGAGTAATAAAATATGTGTAACAAGTCATATCAACATCTAATCATATCATGATCTTCACATATATTACACCAAAAATGTCATCATGATTGGTGCTTGTGCACATACATAGTCAGTCATAAAGGGCTACATATTAGTTTACTATCAATGTTGCTTAGACCATCAATTCTAAGTAAATAGTTTTAAGTACAAGTATGCTAACAAGATGGAAGAAAACCTTTCAATAATCCACTCATAAGTGCATATCAAGAAATATAATGGATCCAATAAATGAGCATGTAAGAATAAACAAGCCAAATATGCATTATTTAATAAAGAAGGCATAGCTCATGTATGTATGTATATAAATATATATGGGTATATATATGAGTATACATTAATAATTTTCATTCCATAATGTCTCCTATCCCTCTATCATGAGGAAACTTGTTCGAGGAATTAATGAACAAGCACTTCCTTCCTTACATGAGAAAACAAAATCAACAATCAATATTTGTTTGATTGAAGGTTCATGAAGCACAATCACAAGCATTCTCTTGATTTGACCTTTAGAATTCATCTCATATTCTATTATAGATTTAAGATATGGTTAAACAATAATGAGAAAAGTTTAAGGTGTATTAACCTAATGAATTCACCAAAGTTATGAATTTTGCAACCTCTCCCTCACCATCTTAGGCCATTATCTTGATAGGTAGACACCTATATAATGATACATTATATTACAACTAAAATGGTATCTGTTAAATTATGTCAATTGATGAATGTTTTATTCTCTATCAAGGTACTAAAAGAATATTTTAAATGATAATTAATACCTTTCAAGCAAGATTCATGAAGTTCATGTAAATCTTCTCCTAATGATATCATCCTTTTGATAATGATAGTTGGAATATATATAACAACATTAAGAAATTTCTCTAATTATCTTATTGAAACTTCATATTCAATAATGATAAAGAAAATTCCCTACAAAATATACTGGAGAGTCCTCATTCTTAACCATTCTAATTTTCATATCATTATAAGGATCATCCTACTCAAAATCCTTCCAAGGTACATTATTACCTTTTTGATAAAAGTGATATAATTATTTCTATAGTTTGGTTAGAGAGTTTAGTGCTAGTGTATTCTCTCTCAAGGGATATGAATAGTATTTTAAAGTTAAATCACTGTGTGGTGATTATTTAACCCATAGCTTAAAAAGGAAGTTTGTACTCGCATAAACTTGATAATTCATCATATACTTCTTATTACAAGGAGTTATGCATTTGAATGATTCTAAACAATTATTGATAACACTTATCCATATTTATCCCAACTGTTAGATAGTCCATTCCACAAGTCAATCAACTATTCTCATAAGGTCTCCCTAGCTCTAAAATCTCATTGATTGTTCTTGACCTTCACAAGATAATGAATAATTTTCTTATGTAGACCATAAGCACATAAGTTTAACGCTTAGCAAATATACCTTAAACTACAGACTTCAATAAATATTTACAAACTCATGCTTGTAAAGATAATAAACACTAACCATTTATAACTTCAGTTTGCTTGATTTACTAGCTTGTAGGGTTTTGTAGAGATTATAAATGATTGGGGAAAGCTCATTGAAGATGGGCATAGATTTAGATATTGATTTGAATAAAACAATTTAAGACATGATATAGATTAGTGATCTGATATCGAAGTGTGCAAGCCAATCATAGTCACAATGTGGTAGATATTGATGGGGTATCTCATAAGCGGTTTACTCATAGTGATAAAATTTTGTAGATCACTTGGTCGTTGAAGCAACAACATGATTGGATTCAACAATAGATATTTGGCAAGATAAAAGATAGTTGTGAGTGAGTCATCAAATCTCAACCACTATAAGATTTATTGATGTATCAAACTTGGAGTCAGAGGTTTTGACTAGCATCCAATTTTATAAGTAGGGGAGAGGGGCCCATAGTGGACCACCCTAACTTCGTGTTTCTCAAAATCCTACGTGGAAATTTCAACTACTCTCAAATTTGTGCAACAGTTTATTTGGCAACTCATGTGCTTCTATATTTCATTTTAGGGCCACATCAACATGCTTTTTATTGATGTATCCAAAAATGCCCCAAAAAAAGGTGAGATCGATAGTGGTACATTAAGTCATGTTTTATTGGTGCGTTGATGTGGCATCACATGATTTGCTAGTTTGTGTACATTATGGATAAAAAGTGTTTTACAATTGGATATTAAGGTGCTCCACTATAGGGCCCACTGAGAACTACTTCAATCCCCACTATTGGACCCCGCTCCACGATGGGCCCCTCTCCCCTAATGAACCTTCATTTTATTTTGAAGGTATCTAACAATAGGAGCCACACAGATTTGAAAGACTTAAGAGACTCTAGCAAATTAACAGGTGTAGAGCTGAATACCATAAGAAATTGATCTAATTGTTCACAACATTATCTCTTTTCAACAATCTAATGTATTGATTTGCAACGATTCATCAATAGCAGAATATGAAGATAGAATCTACCATGAATTCCTAATTCCTCATATTATGATGATGAAGTTTAAAGAGTAATAATGCTCAAAAAATATAGCTTCCAATCAACCTCAAATGAAAGATATTTTAAGACCAAGGTTTAGTGCCTCTTATAGGATTCGCACGCAAAGCTGCTTCTTCTAAGTTAGAAGAAACATATGGGATTGCCATGAGGGTCCACGTTAAGAAGGCAACTCTAGCGAATGCATGCGTTGCTTGCAAGAATGGATGGACTGTGAGCTATGGAAAGGATTGCAGAGATCCTGCAATTACCCTCCCAAGTTTTTTGCACCTTGAATTGTCCTGGATAAAACTTTAAGTATTAACAACCACCTTGTTGAGGCTTTCTTTGATATTTTGGGTACACATGAATGTCGAAATGCTGCAAAATTCGCTGTAGAAGGACCGTCTAATAGAAAAGTGTATGCAGCACGGTATGTATCTGCCGATCCCGATACCAGAAGGTCGCCTTCATTATTTTTGGTTATTCTCCCCTCACAACCCTCTTCCAAGATTCATGTATATCCTAAGATGATATCGGAGTAGTTATCATGGAAATATCAAGATGTGTAGATTGAAGGTATCGGAGTAGTTATCATCATATCAAGATGTGTAGATTAAGGGTGTCTACAAGCGTCCCATTTCCCCCTTCTTCCTTAGTTTTTTCCATTTTTAAAATGTTCCAACAACTCACTCTTTATGGTCTTCGAACCCCAACTAATCTCATGCAAACTGATGCATTTATAAATGTTCAAATATTTGCCTTATTACTCATGAAAAAATAAATGTGTTTAAATAATTTGCATACAAATTTAAATTTTATTTTACTTTATTTTTCATGCATTTCCAAAATCGCAAAAAGGGAACTTATTTATTTTAAACTTTATATAAATAGTTTTATGATGACATTGCAAATCAAAATTTAAACAAGGAGATTTATTTTAATGTCAAAATTAAATATTTATATATGTTTATATATAACAATATATACTTTCTATTATTATTATATATAAAAAAATAGGCAAGTTTATTAACGTGTGTGTGTTTTAAACAATTTACATCCAAAAAACTATCTCTCGTATTTATTATTTTCAATAAAAAAAAATTTCTCAATTAATAGTTAACTTTGTAAAAGATACAGGATATGACACTGTCATGTTGTGGTCCTCCATACATGCTAGCATCCACCCATCTTTCAATGGCAGACCTTGAACATAAGCGTGAATGGGAAATGTTTATGTGGCGTGCTTGCATTCCAAGGGTCACATTTAGAAAAATTATGTTGTAGAAGTTAGAAGATTTTGATGTAGAGAGATTTGACTTGAATCGTTTGTCCATTTTGCAGGATTACCCCAAGATGAGAGAGCATGGTGACAAATAAGTTCTATGGTTAATTCGTGACTAGGGGCAACACATGACCCCGAATGAGGAGGGGCATCTTTGCCATGTAGGCCTATGGTATGCTTACACCATGTTAGAGATGCTTTGTCATGATCACATGTTGTGGCCCTAATGGAGCAATGGGACTTGACCACCTCCACATTCCACCTTTCAATGGGTGAGATGACCATCACCCAGGAGAATGTCTACCATATCAGTGACCTCCCCATGCATGAATGACAGGTGGCTCTAGATGATGTGGGATTTACCTAAGAGAGATTTGAGGGCATCTGATACTATGTAAGGTGCATGGAACTTGATGATGGGACAAGCCATGCCTACATTCATTAGTTCAAGCAAGGTAGCATAGTGGTCCCCCTCATACGAAGGGTGATGGTGGTAGTGGTTTCCATGTGGGTGACCATGGATGAGCGAGGATCTCACCTTCACAAGGGCATCATCCATACCATTAGAGAGATGGATGGGTGGTATACTGTCTATGCATGGGGTCGAAGCATGCTAGCACACTTGTAGCATAAGCTAGGAAAGTTCATGCACTCTGAGTACGTGAACCTCACCACGTGCACACTATTATAGGCATGGGAATTCACTCACATCACTTGCACCTGGTCGATTGGGTATCTACAGGTCAAGGACCATAGTGTTTTGATGGCACACTGGTACAAACTTGTTTGCTAGTGGAAATATGGGCACCTATAATTTTGGACACTGTAGATTGATACTTTGCAAGTCGACTAGATTAGATGGTGGAAATATAGAGTATTACATGGGCTGATGATTGTAGACAACTATGAAACATGTAGCATGCCCATTTTTTTATTGGTCACATAGATTTTTTCACTATGCCTTTTTATTGGATTATAGTCATGCAATAATTTGACATTGTAGAGATCATGTCCTATCGGTTGTTCTTTCATACACCTAAGCAGTGAGGAGTGTTGTGAGCCTTGGAAATTTCTGGCATCTTTCCATGGCTGAAATCATCCCAACTAATGACGAGACAAATGATCTGGACCAACCTTCAATGATTCCCACAAATGACATGGTTCCACGATAGTGGGTTATAGGACCTAGTGGCAATGACATAGACCCACTCCAATTTTTCTGGTAGGAGACCCTAGGGGAGATATCAATATCTAGGATGAGGTAGTGCCTATGAGAGGAGGTAGACGTGGTGAGGTTGAGGAGGAAAGCACAACAAAAACTAGGTTGACACAATGGTGGATGTTGTCATCCCCTCCACCATCCATCCTAGTTTCAATAGTGGTGCCATAAACACCTATCAGTCCATTGATCACAACAATAGTAGTGTCTGATATAGGAGGTGCAAGACCCAATGCTACTCCTCCCGTTGACTTGCACTAGTAGGCCAGTGATCTAGGTATCATATTTAGTTATGTTATTTATTTTTTAGTACTTTCAGTTTCATCTTGTATATATATATATGTGTGTGTGTGTGTGTGTGTCTACATGTTTTATATATCATGTGGTACTAATAAGTCCACTTTGTCTTTGGTTGCAGTGGACACACAAGAGTGGATTACATTCATCTCATAGTGCATCTCGAAGGCAACCCCAACTGTGTTGATCCAAGGGGACTATCAAGAGGAATACATAATAGCTTTAGTAGGGTTACTCACCCATCTTTTTGAGCCTTTCATGCATCTTAGGAAAACATACAAGGAAGTTGGTGCAGGAGCACACCAAGGCTAACCTCCATAGGTAGGAAATTTTGTCTTGTATCTGACATTAGCCAAGTCAGAGTTATTGTGTATTTGTTTTGGACCTTAGAAGGTCATTTTTGTGGTTAGGTGAATTAGTCATTAGGACTAAGATTCACCAAAGTTTAGTTATCATTGATAGTTTAGCTTTAATTAGCCTTAGTAGCTTAAGATGGGATTGGAGCCTTAAATGTGTTCTAAACACATGAATGTTGATAGAAAGATGCCATGAGGCAGTTAAGGGATTTGGATGCTCAAAATATAGGAGATAGAGGTCCTAGGAGTTAGGAAGAGGGCATAATGGATTGTTGCAAAAAGTTGTTACAAAGTTGTCATGACAACATTTGCCATTATGGAAAATGTTGCATGCAACTCGGTTATCTTGGATCCCCTAAAAGATAGGAGTGTGGGATCAACCAACACACCCTACAAACATGGTAATGGCATCTATGAAATGAGGTGGCTCAAATTCAGAGTTTAGTTTTTGTAATCAAGCTTTTGGTTTCTAGAATAGAAGAAAGAAGTCTGCAATTTCTATGTTCTCTAAATGTTTTGAAGTAACAATGACATCAAGTGGATTGAATGCATTAAGTTGACATTGCATTAGTGTTCATAGGGTAGTTCTAAGTCTTTTCAATCTTGCAAGCAAGTTAATTTGAGTAATTTAGTGCTTTGAATTCATAGGTTAGGGTCTTGAAGTTTTTCTAGTCCTGTCCTGACCAGTTTGTCTTTTCATGGCTCCCCCATGAAATCTAGCCACAGGAATTTCCTGAGAATAGATGGATTTGTTAGGCAAGCCATTTGTTTGTACATATTTAGTGGTAGGAGTCATGAAGAGTCGAGCAGGTATTTTTAAAATCAAACCCTAGGCGAGCTTAGAAGAGTTCGGTTAGAGGTTTGATAGTGAAGAATTGAAGAGATCAGGCAGGGGAAAGAGGTACAGTACGAAACAAGTACAGTTCCAGGTAGGGTACAGTCTTATCTTAACAGGCTAAGAGGATTGAGGGTTTGTCAATCCATTTGATGAGGTAAGGAACAAGAAATCAGAAGGATCCTAGTAATTAGGCCTTTTAGCCCTAGTTGACCTAGATAATAGGAAACCAGTGTACAGAGGGCTTAGGAGACAAAAACCTTGTGAATCTTTTAGAGGATCAAAAAGGGTACTTGAATGTGATTTTTTTTTTAGGTTGTTTGGAAAGTTTGGGCAAGAAAGACAAAAAGGTCACTGTCAAGGGCTACAAGGGATTAGGCCTTCCCAAGACAAATTCTTGGAATCGGTAAGAGAGAAGATTGAAGACCATCCAAGATGGATTATGTTGGATGTGCATGGTATGTTCCTAGAATGTTAGGAACCCCTGCAATCAATTCAAGATTTTATGTGATGTTGGCACTTAGAGTCTTCTAAGTGTAGGAGAGGGTTTGCTAGTTCAAAGTGGTGTTAGTCTTCCAAGGTGAAGCACAAGTTGTGAAACTCTTGGAGAGGAGTTAGAATAGGACTTAGTTAATTATCTAAGCCTGACAAGAACCTAGAAGAAATTAGGTTCCTAGAAGAAGACAGGGAAAAGTCTTCCTAGCTAGTTATGCAAGCAAACCGGGGATCACTTACACCATATTGGTATTAGAGAAAAGTTTGATCAGGCTTGTGATTGATGCTGCAACCCACTAAATCAGTAGGAGAGAATACACCAGAGGAAGATAGAACCATGGTGACTAACGCTGAGTTAGCCAAGAAAGTAGAAGAACAAGAAGAGGATAATCGGTTGCTAAGAGAAAGATTGTCCTGAATGGAGCAACTCTTGGATGAAGTCCAAGAAAAGGTAGATAAGGTCAAAGTTAAGATTGAACTAAAGGAAGAGAAGGAAGCAAAGGAAAATGAATTGGACTTGGAGGAGGAAGCTCCAACACCTGACCCTATTCTTTCCGAAGAACCCTTCTTGAAGGCACTACATGCCTTAAGTGGCAAAGCTTTGGAAGGTGTGCCACTATTCAGTGGACAAATGGATCCTAATTCAGTCATGGACTGGATTGAAAGTATAGAAAATCACTTTGAATGTGATGGTATAACAGATGCCCAAAAATTTAAGGTTGCCAAATAAAGGTTGAGAGGTTCAGCTCTCACATGGTGGAAGTTTGTGCAAATTGAAAGAGAGAAAGAAGGGAAGGGTCCTGTAGTTACATGGAGAGGCATGGTAACCAAAATAAAGTAGACCTACTTACCTGATGACTATGAAGTTCAATTGCATAGGAGGAGACATAATCTTAGACAAAATATTTGGATGTCCAAGCATACACCAAGGAGTTCCAAAAGTTGTGCCTCAAATCAAAGGTGGTTGAAGATGAAAGCATCAACCTAGCAAGGTATTTGAATGGGCTTAAATGGTCTATTCAAGAAGACATGAGCCTAGTGAACTTCAAAACCATCCACCAATGTTATCAAATTACCTTAAAGATAGAGGAGAAAGGCAAAAGGAAGCAAGAGCAAACCTCCAAGAGTAGAGGTAAAGGAAAAGACAGTAGAGGACAAAGAGGTGGCTATGGTGGAAGGAGTTCAAAATCAATGGCTCAAGGAGAAGTCAAGTACTCTGAGCAGCAAGAAGGAAGCTCTAGTAGAGGTGGTAGAGGAAGAGGCTCTAGCTCTAGAGGGAGAAGTGGTGGACAAGGAAGAGGTAGTTACTTTGCCAAAATGAAGTGTTATCACTGCAATCAAATGGGATACCTGGCCTATAGGTGTCCAGAGAAGGGTAGTACTTCCCAAGGAGGTGATAGGAGAACTAATCTTGTTCATGATGAGACAAACACAGTAGAAAAACATGCTGAGGTACCATTAAATTTAGAGGAAGGTGAGAACCTTATGATGAGGAGAACTTTGATCAAAGAGCCGGTTAAAGTGGAGCCAAGCCAAAGGAGGTCCTTATTTAGGATAAAGTGCAAAATGATGGGGAAAGTATGTAGAGTCATCATTGACTCAGGGTCTACTGACAATATTGTGTCAGAGGAAACAGTTAGCAAGCTAAAGTTGACAAGGATACCCCACACCAATCCTTACAAGGTCACATGGCTCAATAAAGGCCAACATGTCTTGGTAAATGAACAAGCATGGGTAGAGTTCTCAATTGGAAGGTACAAGGACAAAGTCTTGTGTGATGTGTTACCTATGGATGCATGTCATTTGCTCCTAGGTAGACCATGGAAATTTGATCGCTAAGCTATGCATGATGAAGTGAAGAACACTTATACTTTCAAGAAGGATAAGATAACATTCAAAATTTAGTCACTATTAGAGGATGCAGAGGTGCAGACAGCAGGTCCTAAATTTCTCATGGTTGGTGAAAAAGAGTTCTTAGAAGCCTTGGAAGAAGGAGAAGGAGTTGGCTATGCATTAATGTTAAAGCCAAGAGAGGTAAGTAATGACAAAGCAGCTGAGAAGCTAGAGTTGCCTAAGGAAATACAGAAAATGTTGCAGACCTATGTAGGCATTGTAAGCAGTGGACAACCAGCAACATTACCCCCTAAAAGAGCCATAAGTCATAGGATAGACTTGATACTAGGGGCTACCCTACCAAATAAGGCAGCTTACAATATTACCCCTCAACAAAATGAGGAGATAGCTAGACAAGTACAAGAACTCCTAAACCAAGGTCTCATTAGAAAGAGCATCAGTCCATGTATAGTACCCACTATCCTAGCACCTAAAAAGGGAGGGGAATGGAGGCTTTGTACTGATTCAAGGGCTATAAATAAGATAACCATTAGGTATAGGTTCCCTATCCCTAGGATTGAAGACCTCATGGATTGTCTAGGTGAAGCTAGGTACTATACCAAGATAGACTTAAAGAGTGGTTATCACCAAATTAGAATACATGAGGGAGATGAGTGGAAAATAGCTTTCAAAACCAATGAGGGTTTATATGAGTGGTTGGTTATGTCGTTTGGGTTGTCCAATGCCCCCTCCACATTCATGAGACTCATGAATGAAATCCTCAAAGACTACATTGGTAAATTTGTAGTGGTATATCTTGATGATATACTGATTTATAGCAAAACAAGAGAAGAGCACCTCAAACAAATAGAGTTGATTTTCAAGAAGCTACATGAGGAGAAATTGATGATCAATTTAGAAAAATGTGAATTCATCAAGACAAAGCTGGTGTACATTGGATTTGTACTATCACATGGCAACTTGAAAATGGACAGTAGCAAAGTGGAAGCCATCCTCAATGGGCCTACTCCAAAGACAACAATAGAGGTAAGAAGCTTTCATGGCCTTGCTCAATACTATAGGAAGTTCATAAGATAATTTAGTGCTATTTGTGCTCCTATGTTGGATACCATTAAAGGAGGGATGAAGACTAAGTTTGTATGGAATGAGCAAGCAAACAAAAGTTTTGAGTTGTTGAAGGAAAAGATAGCTACCCAACCTATTTTGGTGTTACCAATCTTTGAGAAGCTATTCACCATTGAGTGTGATGCAAGCAATGTGGCTATTGGAGCTGTTCTCAGCCAAGAGGGCAGACCGGTGGCTTTTCATTCAGAAAAGTTAAGTGAAGCTAAGAAGAAGTATTCTTCTTATGACCTTGAGATGTATGCATTGGTCTAGGCTTTAAGGAAATGGAGGCATTACTTGCTTCCCAAGGAATTCATAGTGTATTCAGACAACCAAGCACTTAGTTTCCTGAATTCACAAGAGAAATTGAGTCACAGACACATGAAATGGGTTGAATACCTGCAAGGTTACACTTTCAATATCAAGCACAAGAAGGGAGTACTCAACAAGGTAGCAGATGCCTTGAGTAGAAGAGTCCTCACCATACAAGAAATTCAATTGAAGAGCATGGGAATAGATCATTTCAAGGATCTATATGGAGATGATGAAGATTTTGCAGACATTTATAAGGTATGTGCTAAATACAAGAATCATTTTCATAGTAGATATGCTAAATATACTTTGCAAAGTGATCTTTTGTTTAAAGGGAATCAGTTATGTGTCCCTATAGGCTCCATTAGAGAGAATTTGATACAAGAAAAGCATAATGGTGCATTGAGTGGTCACTTTGGGATCACAAAGACTCAAGAACTTGTTCAAAGGTTCTATTATTGGCCAAGGATGAACCTAGATGTTAGGAGGTATGTGGAAAGTTGTATAGTCTGTCAAAAGGCCAAGGGTACTTCTTCAAATGAAGGCCTATACCAACCACTGCCTATTCCTAACAGGCCATGGGAATGTTTGAGTATGGATTTTGTAGTTGGATTACCCAAGACAAGACAAGGCATGGACAATGTTTATGTAGTTGTGGACAGATTCAGCAAGATGGCTCACTTTGTGCCATGTAAAACAACCAATGATGCCAGTCAAATAGCCTCTCTTTTCTTCAAAGAGATAGTAAGGATACATGGGTTACCTATAAGCATTGTGTCAGACAGAGACACCAAGTTCATGAGTCATTTTTGGAAGACTCTTTGGCAGAGATTGGGAACTAATTTATCTTTTGGATCTACATACCATCCCAAAATTGATGGTCAGACCGAAGTTGTTAATAGAAGTCTTGGAAATATTTTAAGGTGCTTGACCAAGGAGTATGGTCAACAATGGGATCAGTTGATTGGACAAGCTAAATATGCCTATAATGACACTGTGAACAGGTCAACAGGGAAGAGTCCCTTTGAAATTGTCTATGGTCTACATCCTAGGGGAGTCTATGAACTAAGAGACTTAAAGGATGGAGTTAAGGAAAGTGGATATGCTGATGATTTTGCTTATGCAATGCAGGAGATTCATGATATAGTCAAGAAGACACTGGCAGAAAACAACATGAAGCATAAGACCAAGGTGGATGAACATAGAAGAGAAGTTCAGTTTAATGTGGGAGACTTGGTGATGGTGCATCTAAACAAGTCCAGGTTACACAAAGGAGTTCCCAACAAGTTGCAGATGAAGAGGATAGGTCCCTGTCCTATCTTGGCAAAGTATGGAAACAATGCTTTTATGGTGGAGCTATCGGAAGACAGTGGACTGTCCCCTGTTTTCAATATTGTAGACCTGGTTCATTACAAAGGACCACCACCAAACATGGATAAAAGTCTCAATGAAGTCATCCAAGATGAGGAAGAGCTCAAACTACCTTCTGCTATAGTCAAACAAGCTGACAGTATACTGGATACCAGGGTCTACAAGAAGACTATAACTAAGGAAGACAAGGAACATTTGACTAAATGGCATGGTCAACCTGATGCTGATGCAGTATGGATCAAAGAATTAGAATTCAAGAAGTTGGGTATTGATCTCAACTTACTCAATCCAAGGGTGTATTGAACTCTTTTTTTTTGGGGAGGATGGTGCAGGAGCACACCTAGGCTAACCTCCATAGGTAGGACATTTTGGTTTGTATCTGACATTAGCCAAGTCAGAGTTATTGTGTATTTGTTTTGGACCTTAGAAGGTCATTGTTGTGGTTAGGTGAATTAGTCATTAGGACTAATATTCACCAAAGTTTAGTTATCATTCACTACTAGATATGACACCATTTTTTGATAGTCATTCGTTGGTCGTTCGAAAAATCTCTATCAGAAGAGCGACGAAATGGCGAAAATCTTCCTGTCACTATTTTTTCATCACAAGGATGATGATAGATTAAATGTCAAAATAAGTGCGAAGAATCATCGGTCGACGACATCGTGAAATACCTTAGGATTTTGTCAGAATATGGACGAAAACTTTGTTTATCCACCGACGAATTACACTAGAAGTTCATCATTGGTTCGACGAAATGGGCAAGCAGTAGCATGGAAACAAAAGAGGATGTTCATCGAAATAGCGACAAAATACTAAAGTAGTAGCATCGAAAGAACACCAAAAGTTTGTTGAATGTGTGATGAAATAGGCAAGTAGTAGCGTCGGAACAACACCAAAAATTTTGTCAACTTTGCGATGAAATTAGCGAGTAGTTTTGGAAGAACACCAAAAGTTCATCGAAAGTGCGATGAAATGGGCAAGTAGTAGTGTTGAAACAACGTGAAAAGTTCGTTGACTTTGTGACAAAATTAGCAAGGAGTAGCGTCGGAAGAACACTAAAAGTTCATCAAAAGTGCGACGAAATGGGAAAGTAGTATTGTCAAAACAACACAAAAATTTCGTCAACTTTGCGACGAAATTAGCAAGGAGTAGTGTCGGAGGAACACCAAAATTTTGTCGAAAGTGCGACGAAATGGGCAGGGAGTAGCGTGGTAGGAACGTCGAAATATCGTCGGAAGGGCGACGAAATGGGTAGGGAGTTATGATGAAATCGTCGTCACAGCTATAGCAACTTCATCAAGCCTTTCTGTTGATTCATCGGTGGTTATCCTTGAAATTGCGACGAAGAAGTAAAATTTAAAAATATATATATATATTCATGGAAATGTACCATTGCGGAGACTGACAACTGATCATACATATAGACTGCATATTGGTTTGATGCTTGAAACGATGCATTTCTTATATTGAAAAGTGCATTACCTTATTGAGCTTCTCTTTGTTTTGAGTATAGTTTAATATTCTCTTCTTAACAAGGCCAACCACGTGACGGTGGAAGCTCATTTCCCCCCCCCCTCACATCACTCTCAATTCCCCATACCCAATCATATAACATTAATCATTGATTCATCCATTAATAACATATAACATTCATTCATTCATCCATTAATAACATATAACATTCATTCATTAACATAACATTCATTAATTAACATATTCACATTCATTCATTAACATATAATAATCATTCTTTCCGCTTTTACATATTATCAAAAATATGGTTGTCATGATATGATTACAATCACTTTTTGTTTTTTGAAAGCTACATAAAGCTGAAGTGGAGTATCATTTTCTAAATCAATATATGTCCCCCTTTAGTTGTTCTACCCTCTGCTTATGATTTTAATGTACGCGTAGTCGTCTGCTCATGACATGGATGCCGCTTCAAGGGGGGATCTACTGCAATAAGAAAGAAATGTTAAAATAATATATTTATTATTATTGTTACAAGTATTTGATTAATGAAAAGAACATTAGAGTGGTTCTCTTTACCTGATGGGTCCACATCATGTTCCTAAAATTTTGTTATAGACTCATGCTCAACATGTTGAACATGCTCTAAATCCTGATCTATAGTTGAAACACAAAAGGTTACATTAATTAATACACCAATTGAAATTAAATATGTTTAAGAGAACATAAGGGTGGTCCTCTTTACCGGATGGGGCCACATCATTTCCTGATCTTCTCTAGCCTGATCATGCTCAACATGTTGATCACGGTCTACATGCTCTAAAGTTGAAACACGAAAGGTTACATTAATTAATACACCAATTGCAATTAAATATGTTTAAAAGAACTTTAGAGTGGTCCCTTTTACTTGATGGGGCCACATCATATTCCCCGACTTCTAGGCCCGACCATGCTCAACATGTTGATCACGCTCTACATGCTCTAAAGTACCGGGATGCACACCATGATCTTCATTTGCACATTCTGCTCCACCCTCACCAGGCTGCATTCCAATGTCA
>VDFB02133644.1:0-25324 GCA_007258455.2 Sequoia sempervirens | reverse complement strand
TCTATTTACTTTTATTTAGAGGTTCATTTGCACTCATTTCACATCCTCTCACATTTGATCATCTTCTCATCCTATAAGCATTTAAGGAGCAACAAATAGTGAAATACCTTAGTGTAATAAACTAAAACAAAAACACATTCATTCTAAGGAATTGCTTGAAGATTGTTGATTTTTCATATCCATCTTTTGGGTATTGAGATAGAAGAGCATATCCTCTTATGCCATATCGATAATCCTCTAAAGGTATTCATAAATACTATTAGTCTTTAGAGTATAAAATATGGAAAAGAAGATAAAGACAATATGTGAATTAAAGAGTAGGAGTACAAATAATGAAGATAAAATCCATGTAGTAGAAGGATGAATTAATTAATGTGGAAAAGAACCTAAGGCATGGATTTGACCGAAAACAAAGCATATTCAGGTTATTTGGAATTTGAGGCATTATAAAGACATAGATACATCAAATTTATGAAACCATTGACAGTTAAATCCAAAATATACAGAAGAGTTACACATATTCAATTATTAAGTATCCTTTCCCTCTTTTAACTTACTTTCCTAAATTAGAATTAATTACATAATTACTCACATGAACACCTCATGATTATTAGCATAGGTTGATTTGTACTAACTTTTAATCATTTCTTTTAACAAGCCTATGTTAAGCTTAGTAAAAGTGCATTTTCCTTTTACAATTATGTTCAATTTTGTAAATAAAAAATAATGAAAATATATAGCTTAAATAAATTTTAATGTCATGTATATTTGTAATGGTGAAAATTACATAACCATGTCATTTTCCATTTATCCTTATACATATTTTGAGGTAATGTCTTAAGACATATACATAATGACAAATGACATGATCTTGTGTGAAGTTAAGCTCATTCTCTTAACATTTTTATTTACACACACATCCCCATGCATCTCACCCTAATTTACCCATTTACACACTCTTATACATTCATCTTATTACTCAAGCCACATATGTGCAACCACATATATACACTTACCTTCATTTAGTAGTTTGTCACCTAGATTTGACTATTATTCCACTATAGGACAAGTCTATGCATGTAAACTATCCCCTTTATAATTTAAAATTCAAATTTCATCTTTCACTAACTAGCTCCCTTCACCATTCCACCTCGAGTTGACCAAACACATGTTTGAGGCATTTTGATGTTGTGTTCTAGCCCTTCCACCTTGAGCTAACTAAATACATGTTTGGGGCATTTTGATGTTGAGTTTTAGTATTTAAAGACATTCAATGCATTCATTCTAGTCATTAATGTATATTCAAATCGTTCATTCATTCTAGAGGGAATAGGAGCAATCAATAGTGGCATGTTTCAATTTGGTTTCAATAAAAGAGCAAGGAATCTATATGCTTAAGAACTTACCTATTATTATTATTTTTAAATCAATCCATGATTAATCTAGGCAATAGCTCCTTGTGACATAATAATAATTCTTTAATGTTTATTAAATATTCTCAATCTCCAAGTATTTCAATAAAGTAGAGTAGATGATTATATATCAAGCAAAGTTGTAGAGAAAAAAACTATTGATTGCTAGGACAAATCTAGATCATAGGTGTAAAACTATAACAATGAATTTGTCCCAAACCTATAAATTTGTCTTCTAATATGGTTGAAATTTTAGTGAAAAAATTCAAATAGTTCATTGAAAGACACTATTTCCACATTTGACACCAAATAGACTCTAAAATCTTACCCATTTGATTAATTCAAATATCAAATTATAATAAATACCACCTTCCTTTGCATAACATTACCCAACTTAATAATTCATTTATTCAAATATATTGTCTCCATATATAATAACTTAAATCAATCTAAATTTACGTATAAATTATCCTAAATAATTTTAAAAACATTATTTTCTATTTTAAATATTATATTTATTAGCCGATAGACTCTTATTGTGGACTTGCCAGTCCACAAATGAACACCAAACCTGTCTCACACTTTTGAAAACCACTTTTATTCGTCGTTAAACCGTTTTCAGATGTTCGGAATCAGTTAAGGTGTTACGTTTAACTAGCCACAGACTATTCTTTGTGGTAGCTTTCATGGGGAACGTTAACTTGCAACCAATATATTCGTTTTAAAAACTGCTCAAATCTTTTCTCGTGATTTGAGAAAAGGCTGCAAAAATCTTACAACTATAAAAATCATATCGTTTGATTTATTGTCCGTATTTTTATAATAAATAGAGAACTCAATATTGGATTTGGTTCGATTTATTGTGCAACTATAAATAAAGTTGTCTGGAGTTGTAAAAGATAGTTTTGATCCCCTTTTTTGTTTACAGAAATAGATTGAAGCAACGATTGTAGGGAGATTTTTTTGGTTCTAACCCATCTTCCTCAGTGCTTATCGTCTTTTCTGGAAGTAGGAATCGCAAAAGAAAAAGATGAACCGTGGGTGCCCATTAGGCGGACCAAAACGCCGATAGCCCACAGGCATCATCATGACCGCCGCTGCCACATTATGCATCTATATGCTCACAAACGCCATGGCTCCGCAGAAGCCAAGCAACAAGAGGGGCGGGCTTACCTTTTCCCTGCTAAAGGCAACCATCATGTATGCAGTGCCAGCCGCTTGTGTATACCATACTCCAATGCAATCGCCAGAATGAAGCTCCTGATCACCAGCGCTATCACATTGTTCATGTACGAAATAGGCCCTGATTGCGATGGGCACCACTCCGTCATCCACCAGAAAAAAATCCTACACAAGGCTCCTAGCATGGCTCCGCTTTTGTCTCCCATGCCCACAAGCCTTAACACCAAAACACACACTACATGCACCAAAAGAATGGCTACATTATTTTCCTTCAGCCGAACCCATGCATAACAACAGGAAGAGTCTCTTAACCCCTCGCTTATGTATAAGATGGCCATAACTGAACGTTGCACCAATCCCCCTGCCATTTTTTTCGTCTCTCACAAACAAAAAATGCATGGACTTCCCATTATCATTTTTCAAAGCTTCACTATATACGATTTTTTTATAGTCATCGTGTGTGTTGTGCAAATTCACTAATTTACAGCTGATTATTGGTTAAATTTCAATAAAACTGATTTGCATTTTTTTGGTCTTCATTTAGATCATAAGTTTCTTCTTAGGAATCATAGGCACACCACAGAATCCAAGGTTCACAGATAGCCAAGTAAAAATTAAATAAGACATGTTGAGAGGACACATAATAGGGTTCTTTAATAGTTTTGTTATCGATCATATTAATATTCGTGGAAATTACATTGAATTGGGTAAAACTTTGAAGCCGTGGCTTATTGAAGTGGAAAATTACATAAAGGGTCTTTAAATCTTGTAGGAAGCCCTGCGGGCCCACCCCAAGGGAGCCTAGAGTCTTAAAATAAACTAAATTCATCTTTATTTAAATTATCTCACAAATTAGGGTAAAGTGAATCGTGATTGTAAGCGGCAACAGCTTTTGCTCTCCATAGAGGTCCCTAAACTGCACAAAGTCCACATCTTTTTAAGAGAAATATTGTGTGAACAAAAAAAACACCATACCATAGCTATGCCACACTATACCTCCTGAGAATTTGTGTGACATGAAGAAAGAAAGGATGGGAGAAGTGTCTCCATTGGCAATGCATTGAATATGAGGTTTTAGATCTTTGTACATGATATTGGGTAAAGCTTTATTAAAAGCATCTCTATATGTGCTTCCATTAAAAGCCATACCTCTCCGAGTATTGTGTGTTATGAAATATTGTTTGTTTATGTCTTCAATATTGAGGTCCAGTACCTATACAATCTCAAAGGACAATACAATATTCGGACAAGTTGCACAGGTCCAAATCACAGTTAGAAATTCAAGAAGACAAATGAAATGGGCTATGTTCTATCCTTTCTTCATGTCAAAGCTTAAAAACAAAATTTAAATATTCTTCACCCCATGCAAACAAACTTTAACTCGAAATCAATATTTTTGTTTAAAAGGTTGCAAAAATCTTGTCTCTAACACAAGAATCTACTATATGTAATCTATCAACGTAACCCTTGCACCTCCTTCTGGTGCAAGTGCTAATTATATATTAATTATTAAAATATAATAATTATTTAATATAGTAGAACAATTAATAGTTATATAAAATGCAAATAATTTATATATAAGGAATACTAAGTTGATACAATCTTTTGATTTCTAAGAGAGGTGAAGTAAGAAAAATGCTAGCAAAGAAAATGGAAGGTGGTTGTTTTGTAGTAAAACTGTTGTGCTTGGTATTGTTATTAATCACTGGCACTGCGATAGCCAATGCCACTCAAAGAAGGAACCGGAATTCAGATCAGTTTTATGTCAGGGATACTGTTTTGTATGGCCCTAGTGTTGATTCAAGGTTTTCTACTCTGAAAGATCATATGCTGGTGGAAGAAAATTCCACGTGGGCAGGCCATGATAATAAGGACTTTGAAGCTCTGCTGTCCTTCAAAGATGGCATTACAGTCGACCCCATGCAATCGCTCTCCACCTGGACTTCTGACAATTCAGAAAACGTGTGCTTGTGGAATGGTGTTCGCTGCACAAAGAATTCCAACAGAGTGCTGGCCATCATTCTCCCTCAGTTGGAGTTGCAAGGTACCATTTCTTCTTCCATAGGAAGCCTCTCCTTCTTACACACTTTGAATCTCTCTCAAAATTCTTTCACCGGATGGATTCCACCTGAGCTTGGCCCAACTGAAAGCGTTGAGGATACTTGATCTTAGCCAAAATCTCTGATGGGTTCCATCCCCAAATATCTTAGTGATTGCACGCACCTTCAGTGGGTCGATTTGTCCTACAATCACCTCAGTGGAATGATTTCAGTTTCTTTGAGCAACTGTAGTAATCTATCTTATTTAGATCTGGGGTACAATGAAATTAAGGGACCACTTCCCATGAGTATCTTAAAACTTCCTCTCTTGTATCTTTCCTTGGCAAGTAATGGTATGGAAGGGAGACTACCAGAAGCCTTCTTCAATATGACCACATTGACATACTTAAATCTTGGTAACAATAGTTATAGAGGAACAGTTCCAGAGAACATTGGAAGGTTAACAAACTTGGTCTTTTTGAATTTGGGTACAAATAGATTAACAGGTAGCATACCTCAAGGAATAGCCAATTTGACCCTACTTCAAGAACTTTACCTCGACACGAACAATCTGAAGGGACCACTTCCCATGAGTATCTTCAAACTTCCCCTTTCGTACCTTTCCTTGGCGAGTAATGGTATGGAAGGGAGACTACCAGAAGCTTTCTTCAATATGACCACATTGACATACTTAAATCTTGGTAACAATAGTTATAGAGGAACAGTTCCAGAGAACATTGGAAGGTTAACAAACTTGGTCTTTTTGAATTTAGGTACAAATAGATTGACAGGTAGCATACCTCAAGGAATAGCCAATTTGACCCTACTTCAAGTACTTTACCTCGACACGAACAATCTGAAGGGACCACTTCCCATGAGTATCTTCAAACTTCCCCTTTCGTACCTTTCCTTGGCAAGTAATGGTATGGAAGGGAGACTACCAGAAGCTTTCTTCAATATGACCACATTGACATACTTAAATCTTGGTAACAATAGTTATAGAGGAACAGTTCCAGAGAACATTGGAAGGTTAACAAACTTGATCTTTTTGAATTTAGGTACAAATAGTTTAACAGGTAGCATACCTCAAGGAATAGCCAATTTGACCCTACTGCAAAGTCTTCTCCTCGACAATAACAATCTTAAGGGACCACTTCCCGTGAGTATCTTCAAACTTCCCCTTTCGTACCTTTCCTTGGCGAGTAATGGTATGGAAGGGAGACTACCAGAAGCTTTCTTCAATATGACCACATTGACATACTTAAATCTTGGTAACAATCGTTATAGAGGAACAGTTCCAGAGAACATTGGAAGGTTAACAAACTTGGTCTTTTTGAATTTAGGTACAAATAGTTTAACAGGTAGCATACCTCAAGGAATAGCCAATTTGACCCTACTGCAAAGTCTTCTCCTCGACAATAACAATCTGACAGGAACACTTTCAAACGCCATAGGGAAGCTCCAATATTTGGGAATTCTCTCTCTGTACTCAAACGCATTGACTGGAAAAATTCCAGCAACATTGGATAACTGCACAGCCTTGAAGAGGCTAAAGCTATCGAACAATTTCTTCTCTGGGGATCTAAATATTCATTTTTCTTCTTTCATTGAAGTTCTTTCAGTTGATAGTAATAAACTCTCTGGGGCTCTGCCTCCTTCCTTGGCCAATTGTACACATCTTCAGCTTCTGGATTTGAGCAGGAATCAATTGACAGGCGAGTTTCCTTCAGGCCTTCTTGCAAATTGTCAAGAGTTGAGAGTTTTAAGCCTTGGCTCTAATGGACTTGAGGGTAGAATACCTCTGTGGATCACAAACCTCACCAGTATGCAGGTGTTGGATTTGTCCAATAATAAATTCAGCGGAAAAATTCCCTCTCGTCTGAAGGACCTGCAGGGATTTCGAAACTCAGATTCTACTGACATGGCAGGTAGCACGCTATATGAAGAGATACCCATAGTAATGAAAGGAAACGAGTATACAATTACTTATGTGCTAAAAGCAAACATTATACTGGATCTGTCATACAATAACCTTATTGGGGAAATACCAGAAAGCATTGGGAATCTGTCTAGCATGAGGCTGTTAAACCTATCTGGAAATCATCTGGAAGGTAGGATACCTGCATCTTTGGGGCAAATATCAACTCTGGAACAGTTGGACTTCTCTCGGAATAATTTGAGCGGGCAGATACCCGAGGAGCTGTCTAACTTGTCCTTCTTGGGCTATTTCGACGTTTCTTTCAACAGTCTTTGTGGGCATATACCCGGAGGGCCACAGTTTGTGACTTTTGAGGAGAGATCATACCAGGGGAACCCTCCCTGTTTATGTGACAATAGATTCACCTTCAGGAAATGCCCCAAAAATGTGACATTGGTTTCACCTTCAGAAAAGGGAGAGAAGTCAGTGTGGAGCAGGGTAGATGAGTACGTGTCAGTGATCGCTGTGGGGCTGGGTTTGGGGATTGGATTTGGCGGAACAATGTCACTGATTGTGTGGTGGGGAGAAGTAGGGCGTTGGATTAGGGCCCTCAAAAGAAGAGGCTTCTATGGAGTTGCAGACTCCCAAAGTTGTACTTTGAGTTTGAATTACAGGCCCCGCTTTTCATTTCAGACATCCACAGCAACATCCGCATCCTCATCCGCATCCGCATCCTCATCCGCATCCTCGCCTGCTACCGCTTGTTAGCTGTCCAGTTTATTCTTGATTTTCAAAACGTCTTGGTTTCATACATTCAGCACACAATCTGGGATTGCAGTATTAGAGGTTTGAAAAGAATAAGCAGTTTGGTATTTTGTTCCAAAATAGAAACGTGTGTTTAGTCTATAATAGCTTTTTCACTGAAGACGGCAGTCTGATTCAATTTCTTATTATTAATGAAGGCCAGTTTTCAAATTTTAAGAATTGCCATGATTTTATGTTTTGCACTATTATTATGGCTACTATGTTTATGCGTGTTACAGCGCCCAAAAAAAACATAGAATGCATTGGATTTGGCATATGCAATATTTCAAACTAAAGCAGTCTATGAGTTTTTAATTGCCTTCCATGTCTTAGTTAGAAATAAGTCTTTTTAAAATTTTGAGGATATTTTTTACAAAATTAAATAGTAATCATATTATATTTTTTTATTATGTAAACTGTATCAATAAGATAAGTTTTAGAGTTATAATTTCAAGAAAAATGTTAAAGAAGAGGGAAGAAAATGTGTATAGTCATGTGACATTTCTTATTATAAAGTGGCTACAATATTTCAGTCTTTTGTTTTTTCTGTAACATATTTTCAATCCTGCAATTGTAGTAGTTCAATCATTATGGGAAAAAAATAAATAAAATAATAATCTTTTGTTTTCATTCAAAATTTACATGGAACTACATATATTGTTAAAATTGAAGTAACAAACCTACATAAGCAATAGCATGAGATTACCTTATTATTCATAAGCAATCACAAACATAATTGACCTCAATTGAAACAAAGAAGATTGAATGTGTCATGTATGAAAACAAGACAAGCCCTAATCTACAATCTTGTTGCTTCAGTTTGATCATGTCAAGAGGTATTCCTCTCTACAAGATAATGAATCCCTGTACATCAGTAAATTGAGATTAGTGGATGAAAATTATTTTTAGCAATTGAACAAATCATTCAAGAATCACAACTGAACACTTGGGAGTCTATTACTGCAAATAAATGACATTATTGATTGTCTTGTGAAAGTAAAAAGTACACACTTCACCTACAAATTAAATGCTATTAAAAACTTGCCTCCATAGAAGAATGACCGACTTATAAATTTATCAAAGTTTTTAAAGATTTTGTTATCTCTTTGCTACAGGGATGTGCAAGTACAGTAGTGTTATTTTAAGCTCTCGTCAAAATTTTCAATGCTATTTCATTTGCATTTCGAGTTCTTACTAGTCCAATTTTTTTTGGGAGAATGGTTTGTTGGCATTTTTCTTTTGAGATCTGGGGAACAACGAAATTAGGGGACCTGATGCAGGGGCATTTTGCTCTGTTTCCATCTTTTTGTGTTTGTTTGGTTAATGCTGTTTTATTAATGCTCTTTTTTCTTTGTAATTGCTGATCGGTTTGTCTAATCTTGGTTTGTCAGCATTTGTTTACTTATATCGTTTGTTTGGAATAAGATTTTTGGTTCTCTTTTGGTGGAGACAATTTCGAGGTTGAAAACCAGATCGAACCAATTGAGGAGGGAGTTAGGGGACGGTTTGAGCAGGGGAAGACAACGTGGAAGGAGGAACGACAGTTGCTGGTGTTTGGGGTTGAAACTGAAACGTGGGAATGAACTGATGGCTGTTCTTCTTTCCATCGTGCACTTTGATGGTGACTGCCAGACTTCAAACCGATTGGATGCTGCTTTCCAGCGTGTCATTTTGATTGTCATTGTGTTGGTTGCTGCAAGCAACGTGTGTGGTTCCAGAAGTTTGTAATCTGATCTATGAAATTGAAAATGAAATGCACAGAATCGGGTTTGTGGAGTTGCCATAAGTTCTGCTGAGTATAGAGTCGAATACTGGGAAGATGCATTATAGTGAATGGCTGCAATGCTCTGTTTGGCTGACTGATATTATGGTTCCCTATTGATTGAAGTGTCTTCTGTGGTCGAAATTTGAATTTACTTCCTTTTTGTGAATTGCTGTCACCAGGATCACTTCCCATGGGCAATGGTATAGAATCTCCTCTCTTTGATGGGCAATGGTATGGAAGCGAGACTACCAGAAGCCGTCTTCAATGTGACCACATTGACATTCTTAAATCTGGGTAACAATAGTTACAGAGAAGCCTTTTCAGATTGCATTCGAATGTTAACAAACTTGGTCATTTTAAATTTAGGTAGAAATAGATTAACCGGTAGCATGCCTAAGGGAATAGACAATTTGACCCTACTTCAATATCTGTACCTCGACAAAAACAATCTGACAGGAATACTTACAAACGCCATAGGGAAGCTCCAATATTTGAAACTTCTCTTTCTGCACTCAAACTCATTAACTGGATCTATACCATTTAGTATTGGTGAGCTCAAGCATCTTGCTTATCTAAATTTCCACAACAGTTTTTCTGGTTTATTTCCTTACAGCATTGGCAATCTAGTTTCACTTCTGATATTGAATGTATCTGGTAATCAGCCTACAGGACACATTCCGCAATCCATTGGCAACTGCAAGTTAATTGCTGATTTGATATTGGGTAATAACTTTTTGACCGGAAAGATACCAGCAGCATTGGTTAACTGCACAGCCTTGAAGAGGCTAATGGTATTCAACAAATCCTCCTATGGGGATCTAGATATTAATTTTTCTTCTTTCGTTTAAGGTTTTTAGTTCATAGTAATAAATTTTCTGGGAATCTGCCTGCTTCCTTCGCCAATTATACAAATCTTAAGCTTCTGAATTTCAGCAGGAATCAACGACAGGTGAGTTTCTTCCAGGCCTTCTTGCAAATTGTGAAGAGTTTGAGAGTTTTAAGCCTTGGCTCTAATGAACTTGAGGGTAGCATTCTTGTATGGGTCACAAACCCCATGCAGGTGTTGGATTTGTCCAAGAAATCCCTCTCTGAAGAGCTGGAGGGATTCGCAAGATATAGTCATGAAATAGAAAGGAGTCGAGGTTACATTTACTTATGTGCTAACAGAAAACATTATACAATAATTTTATTGGGGGAAATACCAAAAAGCATTGGGCATCTGTATGGCATGAGGCTGTTAAATCTGTCTGGAAATGATCTGGAAGGCCATTTACAAAAGAATTAATGTTTACGTGTAGAGCAATTTAAGGCAGAGCCAAAAACAACTTTTATGTTTTGCACTATTAATGTTTATGTGTAGAGCAATTTAATAAGAGAAATTTTAGAGGTAGAAAAGAAGAGGGAATAAAATGCGTAGTCATGTGAACATTTTTCACTGTAAAGTGGTTATATTATTTCAGTCTTTTATTTTTCTATAATATATTTTTAATCTTAGCATTGTAGCAATTCAATTATTATAGAAGAAGAAATTTTAAATTATCTTTTATATTTAATTCAAAATTTACATGGAATTACCTATATTGCTAAAATTTTAGCAACAAATCTACAAAAACAATTATATGAGACCATCTTAATATTCACAAGAAACCACACATAATTGGTCTCAATGTGGCTAAGATGATTCCATGTGTCATAAATGACAAATAAGAAAAACTCTAACCTACAATCTTGTTGCTTCAATTTGATTACGTTGATAGTTATTCACCTCTAGAACACAATGAGCTCTTGTACATCAATAAATTAAAATTAGTGGACGAGCATTGAACACATCACAATTGAACATTTGAGAGTCTAACACTACGAATAGTAACATAAATCAAAAGTTAAATGCTATAAATCACAATTTACTTGCATACATTGCCTACAAATTAAATGCTACAAAAACTTGTCTCCCTGATAGTAGAATGGCTAGTTATAAATTTATCAATGTATTAGAAGATTTTGTTCATCTCTTTGTTGTAGGGCTACACAAGTAGAGCAATGCTATTTTGAGCACTCACTAATATTTTCAATACTAATTCATTCACATTTGGGGATGTGACAAGTCCATTTTTTTTTAGGGAGAATGGTTTCTTGGCATTTTTTGTTGCTATTGACTCAAAGCTTTAGCATTTTCTTTTTGTTTATGTTAGTTCCTTTGCATAATTTATTTCTCTTTTGTGAGGCATTGTGAATTAGGTACATGGTTACATCTTTAGCCAAATGAATGTATAACATTGCTTTACTTTTCTCTATAGTGATGACCATCTTTCTTAATATGCGTACTTAAGTATATTTAGGTTGGAAGATTGACATGGTTAAAAATGAACTATATTTTCTTTTGGATAAATTGATTAGAGGATATGCAAAGTTATTTTTAGCATTTGTAGCCTTGTTGGGGCATTTTGGGTGCATAAACTACAACATAGAATAATACAATGCCTGTCTCACCCCAATATTTTACAATATTACAATAATGAAAATAATCTATATAATTTTTTTTACCATTTTTACTATTTACAAGAACTCATTTTTATTCAAATTTATAAAATCTTGTGTAGATTTTAATTGGATCTTTTAATCCCCAAACCAACAAAAATAAGTTGATGGACATTTTTTTCGCCAATATAGAGCAATAAATGCTATGTAATCATAGTATTAATTATAAAATGTTAGGCTATTAACTCTAACTTGACCTTTAGCTCTAACTTTTGGTTTGAAATTTGAGTCATATTAATTGTTACTTTTCATTTTCATTTTTAATTTTTTAAATTATGACTTATATTGGTAGATTTCATTTTATTGGATTTTTTTTTTTGTTTGAGGCTTCTTTAGTGTTTGTGAAAGCTAGTTTGTGTGGAGTAATGTGACATGCATAAAATTGTCATATCTAGGAGGGGTCCCTAGCAAGTTGTATGGGGGAGTAGACGGCTTAGAAAATTTTATTGTGAGTATAGGGGCTACAAATGGGATCAATATAGGATGGCCATAATATATTTCCCCTTTATGTGTCTAATCTCTTTTATACACCTCTCTTGGAGGCTAACCCCCTAAAACAAATAAGAGAAGGGTATTAGGAAGTGTATGGAGGGGTCCTCAAGAAGGACCTTGAGATCATCTTTCAAATTGATTATATGATTATCTATGCTTCTTCAACCCTATGTTTCTATGACTACATGGACCCATGGTGACTTGGATATAAATTGTGATCCTTGGCATTTGTGTAAACTCTTTTTGTGAGCCTCATGATGTGAGGTATAATGTCATTCTTGCGTTTTGTGTTTCTTGGGATATGTGAGTATGTGCGAATTATTTAATAAAATAATCATGGGGAGATTAATTTAAAGAAAATAATGATACAATAAGTGTTTACAAATTGTATGATTGAACATGATGATATGATGCCTTGGTGATTTGGAAAATCCTTCATTAATATGTGGATTAGTTTTTTTGAAATGATCTTGTAATGGATAATACTTTTTCTTGGGTACTTCATTAATACTACGTAGTGTGGATAATCTTATGAATGAGCAACAATGAAATTTTAGTATCTACTATCTTATATCTGTGTGGCCTTACCCTTGATAACCTTCATGGAAATTCTTGAGTTGTTGTTAAGTAATATTGTACCTTTGCCTCATAAATTTTAATGTATGGTGTGTTATTATATTATATAAACTAACATGATTAATAGTAAATTATTAAATTATTCATGGAGAAAGATGCTATCTATAATGCTTGCTATTTTTTTATTTCTTTATTTTGAAAAATAGAGTTAAGGAAATTTATTGGCCTCATCACCTATATTTATTGATATAATGTTGGGTTTTTCTCTCTTCAAAACTTAGGGATTTCTAATAGGAATTCTAATATAAGGGGAGGGGGATGCAAGGAAGAAACTTGCTTGGATTCCTATAATATACCTCCCTATTGATGGACTCTAATGATTCTATCTAGTTGAATATCTTGATAAAATTTATGACATTAGTTCTTTAGTGTAATTTTAATAACATTGACTTCCTAAGTAAACCCTATGGATGTACTTCTATTTGTGGAATACCTTGTTGTAATTTTATATCATTATTAAATATGAATATTTCCATCTAATTCACCTTGTTGTGAATACTACTTTTGTGTTGTAACCTAAATTGCATCCTTTATACTTAATAATGTTATTTCTAGTGATTATAGAACTTACATTATACCTTCCAACCCTTTGATTTTAAATAGTGGAGTTCATTTTGATCATCTTCACCAATTCTTAAAATTTTATTATTTAACAAGTAGCTAAGGTTTGAATTACAAATTGTAAGCAGTTGAATTAAATAAATAGGTGACATACCTTTAATAGGAGTTAAATTAGATATAGAGTAGGGGATGAATATTATATTGATATTCCTTTCAAATTAACTATTTATGGGGTTATGTTCCTTGAAGATGGAATTATCTATGAGTATATGATTAAGACCAATGAAATCTTTAAGGGTGGCTCATGATGGTTGTTAAATGAATTCAAGTGATGGTGACACTATTAGGTAAGTTACGAATACATGATGTACCCTAATAGTTGTAACCCTTGAATAAGTTGAATGATATGATGAGAAGTTATTTCTAGCTCTAGTTTTTATATTATTATTTAATTGATAATTTAATTTATATCATGAACTAAATGATGTATAATTGATTATTGCTAATTGTAAGGTGATTTTGATACCAACAATTATCATAGTTGAATAATATAAATTTTGAGTATGATTCTTTGAGTATATGTACTATAGATATATTAATGTTTTTAATATGTGTGCAAGTGTAACTACTAAAGAGAGAAAGAGAGAATCATTAAAAGTCTAATGTGTATTCCAAGCAATGGAAGAGGGTCTTGATTTTCAAGCTTTGCCCAAAAATCATTAGGGGTGGCATCTTCAATCAACTCTAAACCAATGAGAGTGGCAACATATTCTTCATTCTCCTTGGGAGGTAGGTGAGTACAAGCCAAAGAGATGATGATGAGTAGGAAAGGGAATTCATCAATGTCTAGCTAGCCAGAGTCTTACCTTGGAGATGGGTAATGAGAAGGCTAAGACTATCTTCCATGGTTAGTAGAGTCCTTGGGATTCTAAAGCACAAGACCATGGGAATGAGAACTATGGTATCCATGGATTTCCCAATCCCATTGAAATGAGTGTTGTGTCCACGTTGATGTCCTCAAGGGGAGGTGGAATCAAGAGGAACCTAAACAATAGTGAATGGGGCATTACCCTAGTGGTCTAGCAACTCATGGAGATGGTAAATTTCAAGTGCAATATTTATGTGTTGCACTGTCTTGCACTTGAATCTACATAAGGAAATTAGAGAAATTATAAGTTTAGTATACAAATAATTTTTTTTATCAACATCATAGTGAGAAAAAAGAGAAACATTCCTATATTTCTAAATACTAAAGAGAATTTCCACCTTGAAATCATACAAATATGAGTATAATTTTGTAGAAGACAAGGCTAGTCTCCAAGAAAAACCATGTTCCATGAGAAAGGGGCAAGTTTGGAAGGTTTGGAGAAATCATGAATCTGATTATAGGCTTTCTCAGCCTAGGGGTAGAACCAAAAGAGATGTTTAAGGGATTCAAGTTGACCACAAAAAGGAAAACTTGGATTGGGAATACCTATGTAAACAAGATGAATCCCTAAGGAATTCCTTGGTACAAAAAGCACCAAGAAATGTGAGCCAACTTGGGCTCCAACACCACAAATGAGATTCCCTAAAACAAATTTGTTTGCATGTCCCTTGAGATGATTGCAACCAGTAGTAAAGATTGAGTTGATCCATAAAATGTAAGTGTGGAGACAACCAAAACTAACCTTTAGAGGGCCTATAATTCTAAAAGGGAGTGTTTGGATACCACTTCCAGTTCTTCCACCAAGGCTTGAGGCATCACACTCTAATTTTGTGAATGATCTATGGAAGAATACATCAATAAATGTCTAGTACAAGTTTCCTAGTCTTGATTAGAAGGATATTTATTTTAGTTTGAATTCATGTTAGGGAGGGATATTCTTGATGGAATGATGAATGAAATTTGATAAAATTATTGATCCTCATTTGAAAAACTTCAAGGAATGAGTCCAATGTAAGAGGGCTAGTGACCTCCCTTGAGAACTAAGAATTGAGGACCACTAAATGGAGTATTGGTTAATGGATAAACCATTTTGAAAATCATCTCCAACCCAATGAAGTTAGGGTTTAATGGCTTAGATCAAGCCTTCCAACATATTTTAATAATAAATTTCCTTGAGTGGAAATAGGTTCCCTCATGGTAATTAGAGTGCCTAAGTCCAAGCCTTTCCAAGCTAGACAACTTTGATGCATGTGCTCTTGCTAATATAATGATGAACAATTATTTTCTAAGCTTCATTACCTTGGAGATTTTTGATGATCCATTTAGCACAAAAGGGCATGCCTCGATAATGAATGGAAATCAATCCCTTGCCTTTGGCCTCACGAGGGAGGCAACAAAATTCCTAGTCCACATGATGGAAGCCTTGATGCCCATCACTGAATTCCAAAAGAAAGTCTTTGATGTGCTTTTCAACCTTGAAGTAAGAAGAATTGGAAGGGAACCAACATGAGGAGTAGCAAACATAAGTGGCTATCAAAATCTTAGAGTAAATTTTAAATTTTCTAGCCAATAAGAGAGTCTTGGTAATCTAATAGTGTAATTTCTTCTCAATTCTCACAATAGCTGCCCACCAAAGCTTTGAAGAAGTGATGTGGAATTAAAAGGGGATTCCCAAAAAATATAAAACTTCCCCATGATAAATCTATTTCTAATTATAATGGTCAAGCCAACTTAGTTTAGAAAAAAAGGATTACCTATAACATAGGGTCTTGTTCCAATGAATGTTGGAGCCAAAAGCTTAGAAAAAATCTATAGGAATCAAAGAGTCTGATTGATATTATCAAGATGTTCCTCATAAAGAGTGAGAAAAGATTCATCAACAAAATTCCCATTCACAAGCTTTTGAGAATAATTAGGATGATAGATCCCCTTGACATATGATTGAGATACAACTTGAGCTATAAAGTATCCAAAACCTTTAACAACCAAAACATAGAGAGATGAAGCAAGAGGACAACCTTGTCTAATGGACCAAAAGAGTAAAAAAAGAGGTGGATACGTTGGCCTAAGATGGTAATGCAAGCATAAGAATCTGTAAAAATTATTTGGACCATTTGAATGAGTTAAGGGCCAAATCCAAGATATTGTAACATAACCAATATGTACAAGGCCACTCAATGCAATCATAGACTTTAGAAAATTCAATTATGATCAAGATAATAGGCGCTCAAAGTGGTGAGCCAATCCATACCTTCCCAAACCATAATTATATTATAAAAAATAATCTAAATTTAATAAAAATTAGTTTCTATAATCGAGCAATTAAATACAACATTGAACGAAGCTTGAGAGCCAACACCTTAGCTATGATCTTCTACGAAACATTCAATAGAGTGATAGAATGCCAATTGGTGATATCATCATGATCACTCATCTTAGGTATCATTTTAATCTTGGATTTGTGTTGTCTTCATTTTTAATTGCATCCAATTTTAAACTATTTGTACTAAAATATCTCAATGAGTCATTCCTAAATGCAAATTCCTCAGGCGTTTTTGATATATGTCATGTATTTGATCAAAATTATCATTCCAAATCCTTTGTTGTCGATCATTTGCATGCTATTCTCAAATGAGTCAAGTTTTAGTTGTACCAAAACTAATGTTTGACACCAAGTTCAAAGGAGGTGTTCATTGATCTAGTTCAAGCCTAAGAGCAACTGTGTAGATTTGTGAGATTTGCAAAAACAATTAAATTTCAACATCTATGATAGATGGTTTAAATTAATTTAATTATGATGTTCCTGGTGATATTTCACCTAATGTGGCTAGTTTTTGACTCAAAAAACTTTGTGGATTCTGAGATATTAAAACTTCATTTTTTCCCACCAAGTTATTAAAACAATTAAATTGAAATTTTTAATAATGCTGGAACAAAATGGCTTAATGGGTTTTGTCATGGTGGTATAATTAGCAATGTGGAAAATCTTTAGAAAAAAAATGATGCAAGTTGAAAGTTATGGCTATTCCTTTTGTCGATAATCATGTAAAGTTGATAAGGAGGTTTTCAAGTCTCTTTGTCAATTAAATACCACATATTAAAAATTATGATTATATTTGGACTTTGGTACATAGGAATTCACAAAGGCAATGCTTGATCATGTAATTATTCCATGGTGTCTCGTTGTGGCAAGCTTGCATTTGCTATGATGAAATGTGAAATTAGTTATTTATAAAATAAAATGACTAATTAAATGAGAATGCAAAATGTGATGCACATTTAAGAAGGGGAGAAAATTAGAAAATTGAAAAAATATTAAAGGAAAATGGACTTTTGAAAAATCACAACCCACAACATAAATATAGGGTTATTAAAAATCACAACCCACCCACAATACAAAATAGGATTGTGAAAATTCACAACCCACATCATAAAAGATTATGAAGGAGATTATGAGTTGTGAAAATTTACAACTCAAAACCAAAAAATTAAATGTTATGAAAATTCCCAACCCACATCATAAAATATCGTGAAGAAGATTATGAATTATGAAAATTCATAACTCACAACCCATAATTTAAATAAAAAAAAGGGTTGTGAAATAAGCCTAACTCAAAATCCATCTGGATTGTATCTCTGGTAAAAGAAGACAAACGCCTACAAGATAAAGCAAAAGGAAGCCTTAAGAACAAGAAATAGAGATATGCCAAAACATAATCAAAGCAGGATTTTCATTTGATACTTTAATTTACCTTCCATGATAAACATTTATGCAAGAATGGAAGTAGAGACAAGACACGTGAACATTTTGACATAATAACTCAAAGGAATGGAAGTAGAGACAAGACACGTGAACATGTTCTATGAATCAAGAACATGGTATAGCACCGAGAGTAGAGCACTATGTCTATATGGTTAATCTTCTTGTTCGATTACACCCTACAATATAATGCCATACAAACCTAATGACTGTGTGTGGCATAGCTCGCTCAATTCTTGTAGAATCTATGGAAATGAAGAGCAAAGAAATAAAGTGCATGCATTTGTTGCAAGAGACAGATTACACCCTCTAAGGGAGAGGATTTATGCTAATTGAAGCTCAAGAAACATGACTAGGATTCACATGTTTTGCAATCTTAAATCATACCAAGCTATTCAAATACAAACCTTGAATCTGTATTGTAGTTTGATATTCAACAAGTATCTTTATAACGGTTGCATTTTCTTATTAGTGATTGAGATACATATTCGACTGACTCACAAAGGATATTGTTTCATACATCTAGCCATATTAGCTATTGGAAAAGTGATAGTAATTCTTGTAGTAATATTACTTATTACTTCATTTGAGCTACCTTGAAAACAAGAGCTCTCTGCACAAGACTTTCTAGTTTTGATTCTCCTGCTCATTAGTATGAATATGCTACAATAAAAATATGGTTAAAAGCTTAACATTTGGGACACGTTCATATTAAAAGGAATACCATGGATAGAGCACTAGATATGTTGATGTGGGTGAATACCACCATTTCAAAAAAGATTTTGGGTTAACTTCCAGAATGGAAGTAGATGGCTACAAATTTTCATCTCATGGTCAAGGCTAATTCCTAATGGTGATGAACCCATAAAATGAGTTTCTTGCTCAAGACATCTAGCCACATATTATTTTGATTTTTCTCGATATTTTGGAAACGCTTGAGGGGGTAGGGGGGGTTCACTAGCTCAAGTATTGAGCTATGACAATGTATGGAGTGACCTTCAAATACCCCCAATCCAAGCCACACACTATGGAATCAAGTGAAAAGAAACCAGCTAGGAATCAAATTCAGGGCCTCCAATTAGCATGCTATTAAATAGACACACGGGACAAGCTACTTTATTTTTGGGGCTTAAAGTAATGAAAGTTTATATAAAAGGTTCAATTGAAAAGCTAAATGAGGAGCTATAAGGATGGGAATCATATGAAGAAAAGCATACAAATATGATAGACAATTATGTGTTCTACAGGAAGCCAAAGAAAGCTGGTTGGTTGGAAAGGTAAGATGCTTAGCCAAGCTAGTAAAATTCAACTTTTGAAGTCTTCTCTCCAAAATATTCCGGTTTACTACTTATCTCTCTTCAAGATGCTAGCTTTAATTATGAGAAAGATTGAGCAAATCCAGAAGACTTTCTTGTGGACTATGACTGATGAAAAAACAATAATTGCTCTAGTCAATTACGAGAAGGTTTGTTCTCCAAAGATGTTAGGGGGTCTTGGGATTTGAAGACTAAAATGTTTAACAAGGCTCTCTTAACAAAAATGGGTTGGTTTATGATTCAAGATAGGAAAGATTGGACGAACATTCTTAGTGCTAAGTATATGGGGAATGATCCTCCTAGTTGCTTGCTATTCTCTCAAGAATGGCCTAAAGGATCTACCTTAAGGAACAATATCCTTAAAACGAGGGGTATACTACAACAAGGTGTTAGAAGAAAAGCTAGGAATGGGAGATCTATCAAGTTTCAGGAGGAAGCTTGGGGAAGTCGTCATGTTTTAATTTATGTGGCCCAATTAAATCCAATCAAACAAGACCTCCTAAGACTATATGGAACTACACTTTATGATTATGTTGACTGGTCTAAGGGGAGCCCTAAATGGAGAAATTTCAAACAAGATGTCCTTGATTTGAGAATAAGAAGAGGGAGCAATGTATTGGCTTGTTCTGAGTTGTTTTCCACTCTTGATTCTTTGATTTTAGACCGTTGTTTAGCTGTCCAAGGAGGAGATGATGAATGGATTTGGAGTGGCATTCCCTCAAGAAATTTCTCTATTAAATTTTTCTATAATAGACTGGATCAAGCTCCTTTTAGTGATCAAAATTGGAGTTAAATATGGATTGCCAAGTTAATCCCAAAAATTAATTTTTTTGGTGTGCTGCTATGCATGGTAGAATCCTCACTGTTGATGTCCTCAATACGAAAGGATTTCAATTTGTTAATAGGTGTTACTCTTTGTTTGGCCATTGAAGAGACTATTCATCATCTGCTCCTCTAATGCCCTTATGCTAGAGAAGTCTAGTCTTTGGCACTTCAAAATCTACTAACTGATTGGGTGTTTCTGTATGATTTAAAAATTTGTTAACCAATGGTGCTTTGGTCCTTTCTTGCATCCTGTTACTAAGGAATTATGGCTTCAAATTCCCCCTTTTGTTTCTTATCATATGTGGAAAGAGAGAAACAAAAGAATATTTAGGGAAAATCAAAAGAGATGCAATGAGGTCTTTCAATGCATGAAACAACAATTCATGGAATATTTGAACTCAAATTTTTTTGGTTCCTCAAAAGTTATGCCAAATTTCAAGTACCTTAGAATAAAGTAGCTATGGGGAATAAATCATGATCTGACTAGAAGATTAATTGGGCTAACATGAATCTTGATAGGAAAATGACTATGTGGGAGCCTCCACTGATTGACTGGGTCAAATTAAACTTTGATGGATGTTCCAAAGGAAACTCGAGGTTTGTTGATGTTGGAGGTTTGATAAGAGGCAATAAAGGGAGATGTTTAGAAGCCTATGCTAAATTTCTAGGGATAGCTAATAGTGTTGAAGCGGAAGCCACTTGAAATATTTCACCCTTGATAGGATATTTACCTTTTTGATTTTGCCTGTCTTTTTTTTTTTTGTATTGCTGATTGATTTGTTTGTGTTTTGGAAATGTTTTTGAATGTTTTTAAACATAAATAAAGTGCGGGAAACTAAAGAACTTTCAGCAAATGCATAATCAGAAATTTCACATTTTTTAGTACCACAACTAGCTAAAAATTTTCAAAATTTTGTTACAATCAGAATATTGAGATTTTCTTGATTATAACAACAAACTAGTTCATTAAATACCATCTAATATCTAAATTCAACATATCCAATTTTTTTTTGCCACTTTGTCATGGCATTGTAAGAAAACCAACAAACTAGAAGCTTGCAAACATGGACACCTTCCTCCAAACCCTCAGAATAACACCTCCAGAATTAAATGCAAATGCTCTCATAGTTCTGGATGCCAAAACTGATGAAGCCTGCAACTGAATAACTTAGGTGTTTCACTCCATAAAAACCCATGTGGCTATCATGAAGAAGTACACCTGGTAAGGAATGGTATGAACCGCCTCAATAAACCCCCATGTGCCAAGTTTGATCCTCAATCAACAAAGGATAACAACATATCTATATATGTATTTTGATCTGAGACAAAGAACTTCCAAAAATTTGAACAATCTATCTCCAAATAAGCACAAATGTGACTCTTATGTGTACCACTTGAAGAGAAAACCTTGGGTGGTATTTCACACCTGTAGAATGCTTAAATCTAAGAAATCATGTTCTCCAAAATTGAATTTGCAGCAGAAACCCCGGTTTCTTCTCACAACCAAAAAATCTTGAAATTTTCTGAGTGTTGAATGAATAAAATGAATTCCAAAATGCCCTTTTATAATTCACCTCAAATTCACTTTTAAATTCCATTTTATTCAATTTTTTTTTTTTTTTTAATTTGATGTACAACTTCATAATTTAAATTATACTTTAAAAATCACTTATATCTCCCCTTTTAAAATGACACTTTAACTCATATGTATTATAAAGTATACTTTTAAAATCATTTAAAACCCTTTTTAATAAAGTCCTTATGTCTCCCTTTTAATGTAATAAATTAATAAAGCATCATTAAATAGATCACTTTATTAATTTTTATTTAACCCTTATATCACCTTTGCTAATAAAGTCCCCTTTAAATAATTGCTTTATTAAAATATTAAAGTTAACACTTTGATATTTCATCTTTCATGTTGAGAACATCACTTGATCACTCCAACTAGAAACAGATGTTGCAACTGATCCTGAGGTGATGTCTAAACAAAGCAAGCCAACTACCAGTCTCCTCCTGAAAGTAGAGATTCCCCTAAAAATTTGTAAACTGCCTCTGATAATCTAAAATGGCTCATAAGCCCCATGCTAGGCTCCATAAGCTCTGGGTGGTCACAGGTGAATTGTTAGTCCCTTCCTAGAAAAATAGGAGACTAGCTCCAAGCTCCTGAAATGCCACACAAACTTCCCAAAATGTCACAAGACTCCTGAAAGAGTTCTCTATCCATCGTGTTAGCCTACGGGAACCCAATTGATAGGCTAACCACCATGAATGACCACTGCCTAGAAAAAGAGAACGTTATAGTCTACCAGGCTCCCCGAGATTGCTTATCCCCAAGCAATCCTCACCTGAATACTCTAGCTTGTCACGTAAATGTTTGGATCCCATATCAATTTGTAAAATTCCCAACTACTTGTCCACTACATCCCCTGGGTAGAGATTAAACCATGCTCAACATCACTATGAACAACTACCTCGATATAGACAAAACTACCAAATAAAAGAATCCCTAGATCCCATAACCAAAATGGAAGTCTGCCATACACATCACTCGTTGACTTCCACTGTGCTACATTGATATAACCTTCACCATGCTGAATGTGCTGAAGCAACACATTAGAATCCAACTCGACTGGCATGCCAAAATTTTTACCACTTGGATCTCAACATACCAGAACCTCACATCCCTCGAACATGACGAGGTGGAAGTAAATCAAAGTGCCAACATCATAAAACCTCTTCCCAATCTGAGCTAACCTCCCATGGATGTGATGAATATCCCTCATAGGTGTCAAAAGAAGTATTGTCGCTCCTCTTAGGTTGTTGATATGGAATAGATCAACACCCTTAGGACTGTAAGATTGACCTATGGGAGGGTCAAACCACAATAGTGGTTTACAAATTTTATGAGGAAGGAAATTTGATTTTTCTTCCTTTCCCCAAACTCAAGGGGTTCAGTCAAACTCTATGGTTCGGCCAAAACACCATTTATGTTCAATCGAACCTTAAAACAATCACAAAAAAAATTAATATTTGTTTGACCGAACCCCCTCAAATAAGGCATAAAAAAAAATTGAACCTATCACTGCCATTTTGTGCCTTTTTTTGCTTTCCTTGTGCTCTGTACATGTGGCGAATGGCGAACGTGAACCCGAACGTGAACGACGAACGACGAACGCGAACCCAAACATGAACGACGAATGACGAATGACAAACTCAACTTCATCTCTCCACAGTTCATCAACCCGACTTGCATATCTCACCAGGTTTGCCAAATTCAAATTTCGTAGACTTCAAAATGCATTTGTTTGTTAAATTTCTAAACCCTAAATGTGAAATTTTTCAAATTTGTTGATTTGAAACTACATTTGTTTGAAAGTTTCTAAAGCCTTTTCAAAAAACACTATTTCTGTGATACTCCGTCAAAAACACTATTTGAATTTGTAGTGTTGCAATTGCTTGACATACATTTCTACTTTGTCAAAAAATTAACATGCCCTGTCTATGCTTCCACATTTTGCATACATTTCTACCAGGGCACCTCCAATTTATTTAAGGCATTATATCAAACAATTCATTAACAAATTTATTTGAGGCATTATATCAAACAATTCATGGTAATTTTTGATGGAGTATGATAGAAATAGTGTTTCCATTGTATGCACCCTATATCAAACAGTTCATTAACAAATTTATTTGAGGCATTATATCAAAAACACTATTTCTATCATACTCTGTCAAAACATTATTGGAAATTTATTGAGGCATTATATCAAGCGAGTTCATTAACAAATTTATTTGAAACATTATATCAAGCAGTTCATGATGATATAAAGTTTAGGGTGCGCTTTAATGGAAACTTGGATAAAATTCTTCATATTTTGCCTTTGAGTCTTATAACATTACTCCAAAAATGGTTGGTGAACTAAATGTATGAATCGAAGAATAAATTTAGAGGAAAGAAACTAGATTGTTTGAATGAAATGTATAATAAAATAGTTCTATTAGGATTAGAAGGAATGAAGGTATTATTAAATTTTCTATTTTACAACTCAAAAGAGAATAAAGAAAAGGGTGTGCCTTGTTTGTTGTTAATTTTTGTTTACTAAAAGTGAATGAGAACCATTCAAATGAAAATAAACCTCCATTACAAAAGTCTTAGGATGTCTAAATCCTAGAATGAACTCCTCATGTTTCCTCCTAAATGGGTGTTTTATTTTTTAATAGAGTTCATGCATGAATTAGCCCCTATATCTAGAGATCACTATCAAACAAACACTTCATATTTGCATGAATTAAAGGATTGAACCTAAATGACATTTTAAAGAAAGGATTTATATGTTCTAGTGTCTTGTCATGGGATGCTCCAACTATTTTTATGAAAAAGAAAGATAAGACACTTTTCCAAGTTTTCTTGATTATGTATGTTCAATAAATAAACAATTAACATTAATATCCACCACCTAAAATAGATGACTTATTTTACTAATTGAGAGGGGTGGCCATATTTTAAAAAATAGGTCTAATATTCAATTACAATTAACAAATAATAAAGGAGGAATACATTCATAAAACTACATTTAGAACTAGGTATAGGACATCAAAATTATATGTTTGAGGCAATGCATATAAGACACCCATATACAAAATAGTACAAAAGAAAGAGAAAAAATGCAAAGAATGCGTGCTTGTAATCTATACTTGAGAGCATTAAAATTTTGAAATTAAGCATAAAGAATAATAGGATTTATAAATTAAATACATGAGGCTATTATATAATATCAAAAAGACTATTTTAAAGTTTAAATTATTTATATTTTAATTTTAGGGTAAATACTTTTGGTTGAATTTATGAATTAGAAATAGAAATTTTGAAAGGGCCCCACCCTTTTACAAAGACCAATAAAGAGACAAAAAATGATCAATCATATTGGCATGGAACAACAACAAGAAAAACATAGTTGTAAGTTAGAAAAATAACATCCAATTAGAAATACTCCACCAATAGTGGCAATGTATCTAATAAAGAGGGTCGTTTTCCTAAAAACATTAGTAGATCTATCATTTCACAACTTGAATCCAAAATTCTTCAAGGAACTATATCTTATTGTGAACCTTATCCTTTTCCATGAATTCAAACCTAGTTCA
>VDFB02133642.1:0-41950 GCA_007258455.2 Sequoia sempervirens | reverse complement strand
TGGTCTAATTAGACCTTATTGAACCCAAAAACATGACCTCACACTGAAAAGATGATATTTTACCTACCTTGACCACTTTTGTCAATATTGACAACTTCTTGACATGATTTACATCATTTACAATATAGACCCAAAAGACACCAAAGTTTTCCAATTACATCAAAATGGTCTCATTAGACCTTATTTGGACTCAAAATACCCAAACCACTTAGACTCAAACACCAAGACTCAACTTTTCATGTAACAACTAGAGAAAATTCATTGAAAGGATTGGTGCTCCTACACCATACACACCACCTAAAAAGGTTTCCAAACCTCTTGGAAACTAATCTTCCACTGTTCCTTCTATGAAAACTTCATTTCATTGACCTACAAAAGGCACCTTGATTGGTAAATTCAGGAAACCTGCTTTGTGCTTACCATTCTTAAGGTCAAGGCCAATTTGATATGGCTTCTCTTACTTTGTTGCACATCCTCTGACCTCTTTTCCATTTGTGACTAATATAGGACCTACATCAACTGCCCTCTGCCTTGTCCATGCAGCATATCGACCATAACTCTATCCTTTCCTTTCCACTTGGCCTTGTCTTTGAATTTATGCATCAAATTCACTATCCTAAAATCATTTTCATTGTCAGATGTATATACCACTGTATTTTCAATCTTAGGAGCCTTTTTCTCAACAAGGCTTGACTGTCCCGCAACTTTTGCAACCACTACAAGACACCACACTATTCCAATTAGAATTTTATCAACTTTTCTCAACCCATCTTGCTTCATCAACAATTCACCATTAACCTTCTCTAGGTCAGTCTCCATCTTCTCATTATTTTTCCCTTCCAATTGTGCATCACCCTTCAATATCTATATCCTATCTTCTGCAATTTGTGTCAAGGTTGCATAATCCTTGCTTTTGTCTTTTTCAACCTTTACAAACTCTTTCCTACCCATCACGATTACCTTCACTACTTGTGTCTACTCCTTGACTTACTCTTGCAATGGAAGCAAAGTAAATGAGTTCCCATCATGTTCAATTTGATATGTATTGGCCCTTCCATCATACACAACATGTTTGTCAAATTTACATGGCCTTCCAAGCAACAAATGGCAACATTGCATTGGTAGAACATCACAAAGTACCCTATCTTTGTACCCTCCAATCTGAAATTAAACTAAGGCTTGCTCATTGAATAGAAGTGATTGATCATCATTTAACTATGTCACCTTATAGGGTGTTTCATGAGGAACTTTTTCCAAACTCAACTTATCTACCATTTCTCTTGACACTATATTATCAATGGAGCCTAAATCTAATACTAACTTGCATACTTTACCTTAGCTCTTGCAAGTGGTCTTGAAAATATTTCTCCTTTGCAATGCTTATTTCTCCTTGGAGGCCTTCAAGAGTTGTCTCTATAGCATAAAAATCTCACCAACTTCAAGAACACAATTATGACTTGATGAATTGAAACTTTCCTCTTCATCTTCTTGCACAATTTGAACCCTCTTTTCACCTCTTTTATCACTCCCACTTGAAGTTGCACCAAAAATTTTAGGACACTTAAAAGATGGATGACCAAACTCATCACAATTGTAACACCTTCTTGTAAACACATTAAAACCTCTTCCTTGATCTGAATTTTTGCCCCTAAAACTTGTTCTTCCACCTCTAGATTTAGCCACTTTTTCTTTGCCTTCACTAGCATCTTCTTGTTCTTGATTGGATTGTTTTGGTGTAGAAAAAGTTTCTTTCCCTCTAGAAGTATTGCCTCTTCCTCTTGTTGTCTTCTCTTGTCTCCTCTTCACTTTCTCTTCTACCCTTATAGTCATTTGAAAACATTCTTCTACTATTTTTGGTGTCATCAAACTTATTTCATCTTGTATATTATACCTTAGACCATTAATATACCTTGCCACTCTTTCTTCCTCATGCTTTGTCCTTATACTTAACCTATAGAACTCCTCGGTGTATGCTTGCACATCTAGATCCTTTTGCCTAATATTTTGGAGTTTTTTTAGCAATTGAACATTGTAATCATTAGGAAAGAACTTACCTTTTATTTTTTCCTTCATTCTCTCCCAATAAGTGATCTTGGTCTTTCCCTTTTTTTCCTTTCATCTTGCCCAAAATTCCACCACAGCAAAGCATGTCCTTTCAACTTGGTTTTAGCCTTCTTCACCTTGTGTTCTTCATCTACCTCTCCACTTTCAAAGTAATTCTCCATGGCTCCTATCCAGTCCAAGAGCTCTTCACCATCTAGTTTACCTCCATACATAGGCAAGTCCATTTTTCCATGTCCATCACCTTTCATAGCCTTCAATAACTTCAACATCCTCACATCCTCTAGATCCAACTCTTCCTCTTCACTAGAAGTTTCTTCCTCTTTAGAATCACTTTCTTCCATGTCAACCCCAGCTTTAGACTTCAATGCAGCCACCTCCTTCTTCAAGGCTTCTAATTCTCTAGCCTAGTTATCAATCTTCCTAACAACAGTGCTTCCTTTAGGAGGCATCTTGACTCCTCCACTTTCCTTCTTTTCCTTACTCAATCTTTCAACCTTCTTCTTTGAAACCTTCAACCTATCACCTTCAAAGATCTACTAACTGTGCTCCGATACCATATGATAGAAATCAAGGATTATTCTAACCAATCAACCCTAAACCAATTGAATTCAACTAGGTTTTGAAACTCCAACCCTCAAAATGGCTATTCTCCACACAAACTCACTCCTTCACTAGTAGCTTTGCAGACCTTGAATATTGTTCCTATCTCACATAAAACTCACTCAACCAATCAACTCCTCACAATTTTAGAGACCAATTAATGCAAACTATAACATACCACAACATTTCATTCAAGTCCTTTGGAACATCAACTTGAAACTAGGCCTTCTATGTTGTCCTAGGCCAAGAATTAGGCCATTTTTACAAAGGGTCGCCACTTTTTACTTACTTCCTACCCAAAAAATCTATGGGGAAGCACTAATCAGATATCAAAACACCCTATTTCACAATTTATTTTCTCATACAAGTTCTCTAAGGCGCTCTACCAAGTAACCCTCATTTCTAGCCAATTCAATGGGGATTTATTGAAAAATCACTTTTTGGGCCTTCTCCAACCCTTCCACCACTTCAATCACCCTTGAATGGGTCTTCACAAGCTTTAAAGTCATTCACCAATCCTCTATTTGTCATATTTCATCAAACCCTATGTAAAACCTCATTTTTCAAGCAAAATTTACACAAAACCACACAGGTCGGTAATAGAAAGGGCCTCCAATCTTCTTCCCAGCACCATAAAACCCTACACACATCTAAACCAGCCCCAAATATTCCATTCCACCAAAATACAGTAAATGATAGTGGGTGGAATGGCTTAAAAAGTCATTATTCCCTCAAACCCTTAAAATAGGGTGTTCAGGCCCGTTTACAGAGATATGCTTCAAAGATACTTTAGAATCAATGAAAGTTCTTCAAAATGGAATCCAAAAAAAGATAACTCCACCCTCCAATAGTTCCAACAAGAATTTTCACCATGTTTGACCTATACGGGCCGTACACAGGTTGCAAACAGTGAAGAAATACAAAAAACTAAAAAGATTATTTTATTTCTCTTTCCAAAAACCTTCAAGAAGACATTAAAATGCATTGTCTCACCTTTTTAAACATTATTCCCTCAAAATATAACTACCACAACGATAAAAAACCAACTTTTGAAACTTATGACCTTTGGCTTTGAAGACTTTACATGCGCTTGACTTTTTTGCAACTCTATTGTTGACAACTTTCTTGCATATTTGCAATATTGCACTTTTGACTCTCTAATCTCCTAGAACACTAAAAATGGTCTATTTAGACCTTATTGAACCCAAAAAAATGACCTCACACTGAAAAGATGACATTTTACCTACCTTGACCACTTTTGTCAATATTGCCAACTTCTTGAAATGATTTGCATCATTTACAATATAGACCCAAAAGACACCAAAGTTTTCCAATTACATCAAAATGGTCTCATTAGAACTTATTTAGACTCAAACACTAGAACTCAAATTTTCATGTAACAACTAGAGAAAATCCATTGAAAGGATTGGTGCTCCTGCACCATCTTCGAAGCAATCTACCTACAAGATGAAACATTTATTGCAAAATCATTCGAAATGGAAGGAATAAGATCATATAACATTAAGGACCTATGTATTTTTAGAGAAGCATGCGAAGGAAGTTTTGAAGAGAATTCAAAGTTTCAGAGTTTGAAGAAAGCAATAGTCAAAGTGCTCTCTGGAAAAAGAACATCTATACATTTTCAAAGGTATTTTTGTTTGCACAATCTTGTACTCTTATTGATGGATAATTCAAAGATTATGAATTGTGTGGATAAAGCTAGATTAAAGAGATATATGAGGAATGTGTCAGAAGATTCTATTGGTGCATTCTCTTGCATCCCTCTGAGAGTGTTTCCTACAGAAGATATCTATGCATTTGTTTACAATAAGATTGAAGAAATGTTATCAATTCAATTGAATATGTTTTGGGAAAATGAATTGAAAGAGAATTATGATGCTTACAGAGTATTAGCTGAGAAAAAGTTGGATGTTTGTAGGAAAGTTCCTTTTTTGAATTTGAAAAGAAATATATTCAAATAGTATTGAGTAGAATTCATGATGAATCTTTATGGATTGATGAGACACATCTAGCTACCAGAGAAGCAATTAGAGATGTAACTGGTCTATGTTCCTCTAGACTGGTTCCTAAGCTGAAGATTATGAATGAGAAAGAATTAATTGAGGTTACAGGTGCGAGTTCAAAAGGAAAGGAAATTGGGTTGAGATAGATTGTTGATCCAATAATGAGGTATGTTGCTATGGTCATTGGTCATAAATTTTGTATCCCTAAGAATGACTCTATAGTTTCTACTACTACAATGAATATTGATGTTGACATGGTGTTAAGAGGTATGGAATATGACTTGTGTGAACTACTTTGCATACATATTTTGAATAATTTAAAGGAAATCAAGAAGAACAGGAAGAATATTTTTTAGTATGGAAATTTGGTTATTTGTCTACTCTTTTATTTTTTGAAAGAGTTGTCAGTAATAGGAAAGTTAGAATGGTCAAATCTAAAGCCTGATGCCTATCAAACTAGGAATTTTATGATAAATATTGGTATTTTGGATGCATAAGAGTCTGCCCTTGCTGCATTCTTTGGAACATTTCATATGAGAATGAACAAAAGGTCTAGGATTCCAGTAAGTGTCATGGAAAGATACTCCAGAAGCATAAATTATCTTGTGTCTACAGATTTATGTCACATGGAATTAGTTTAATCAAGGTTGGTTTGGATATCTTAATTGGGTTATGAAGTGTCAAAGACTGAAATTGATAAATATGCTAAAATTCTCTTGGAAATTCCTAAGGATCTCAATGAAAGTACCCCCGGTAGCAAGACCAGAATGGGGAAGAAAAGGAAGAGTATAGTGAAGAAAGAAGGTGTAGAAGAAAGAAAGATTGAACATGATCATGAAAAAATAAACATTCAGAGAGATTTGGAAGATTTGAAAAAGGTTATTCCTGGTGTTAATTTTGATTCATCTATTTCTATTGTGGAGAATCTTAGTGGCATGATTAATTCTTTGAAATTCTACATCTCCAGACTTAAAAAGTTTGTTGGAACTAGGTCTGATGAAGAATATTTGAATGATATCAAAGGAAAATGTGTGAATGCATACAATTGAGTAATGAAAGAATTGGAAAATGTACAAGGTTGTGAAGAAGAGGCATAGGAACTACTCTCCTTTTGTTTAGATTGGTCTAGCAATACATTGGATATGATAAATGAAATAAGATTGAGTGAGTCTCGACTGAGCACTCAATAAAATACATACAAGTTAGCAGAAGATAAAGACAATCAGAGGTGGTCCTACATTATGCAACTTTAGGAAAAAAAATTCTCTCTACAGGATCGAAGAAAAGATGTCACCAAAAAGTTTGTGGCACTCAGAGACAAGATTAAATTCAAACATACTTATGTTTCTAGTGCTCTTTGATGTATTAGTGAAATATCATAAATCAATCTTAGTCCCAATACTTTAACAGATGGTATACAATTTCTAACTAAACTTGAGCTATTTTACAAGACTCTTGTCAGTGCAAAAGGTTCATGGGAAGAAGGTAAAGCGTCATGGAAGGCTATTTTGGAGAATCTCAAAGGTTCCTCTTCTGGTTAAATCTATGTTCATATCTTTTTGGCTACCTTTTTTATATACATTCTTATACCGGACCCCTTCCTTTGTCATTGATGTCAAAGGGGGAGAGATAAAGAGAAGGAGAAATAAAAGAGATGGAGATTAAGAGGAAAAACTTTTTGTGAAGATCAGTTTTGATAAGGGGAATAAGTCAAAATATTTTGTTGCAATATACCTGAAATTTTTTTTGTCATGCATGTTGCCATCAATGCCAAAGGGGGAGATTGTTGGAAGCCTTGCAACATGAGCATGAAGTATGGATGGTTGTGTTGGTTGTGTTGTCATTGATTTCAACATGGTAATAACTACATGATGATGACTACATGGGAAGTTTGCTTGGTTTACCAAAAAATGTTCTCTTCCAATAACACTCCTTTGTGATGGATCAGTATGTTGGTATTTGAGTCTGGAACTCATTGCAAGATCTGATATGACTCTAATCTCCTAACCATATTTTTTTTACTCATTCAAACTACTTTTTCTTGGATCTTGAGATGTTCTTTTGTCTATGAACAGAAAGTTATCTCTAACAAAGTTCAACTCTATATCCTACTATTGTTATGTGTGTGGTGTACTATTTGGGAGACTTCGCATTCTACTAAGGTGAACATTCTTATGCTGCAGTTGAGCTAACAATCTCTTTACTGGTAGTATGATGGGAAATTAATGTGTTCTCAGATCCAAAAGGTGTTTTCTTTGAGGATTATTTTCTAGTTTGAAGAATTTTTTTTTATTCTTATCCAACTCAATGAATGCAATATAATATAAAGACTAATAGCCAACTTGGCATAATGCATCACATCGATAAAATGTTGAATCTTATATTGTTGACCTATTTGATGAATAAGATATGCTTGTAAATACATACATATATATATACATAAGATGCTTTAAATATAAAGAAGAAGAAGAAGGGAAGAGAGAAATATAGAAAGGATTGAGTGTGTTGTGCGCATGCAAGTGAACAGAGGAGAAGATCAGAGCTTAAATACTTTATCAGTACATATTTGTTGAGAAATACAGTGCTTTTATTCTGAGCTTCAATGGAACTGAACCCTACACTTTGAAGGTGTATTCCATCAATTCATTCTTTGGCAGTGAGCCACTATCATTATATCTTGGTTGTGAGCCTTTTAAGGATAGTGAGTCCTGGCAGTGAGCCCTGTAATATTTTGTATCTAGATATAATATATTGTGAGTTAACCCTCATCGTGGTTTTTCCCTCATCAAGTTTTCCACATAAAAATCCTAGTGTTCTTGTGTGTGTTGCATTGACTTGGCTTTATGTTCTCTCTTACTGATACAAACAAAATAGTAATAATGGTTAAGTGGATTTTATTATCAATTTGTGGAATATTGATTCACCCCCCATCTAAGTATTCTAGATGTTCAACAATTATTTTAATATCCAAATTCAAACACATATATTCATGTCCTCATTGATCAATGTATATACATGAAGTGTGTATGTGTGTGTGTGTATATATATATGTCATATTTTTCCAATCGATATTCCCATGCATATGGGTTATCCGTTCATGAGCATGTGTAAGTACGTCTACCTGCGTATACTCACACATGCACATACTCATATGTATGAGTTATTGTTGACATGTATATATATACATATATGCATTATATATATATATATACTTCACCAATTAACATATAAATATGAGCACACGAAGAACTTATTCTCAACTTAAAGACTCAATCACATACCTTAAATCAAAACATTCATAGAACAAGATCATAACCCAATACAAAATATTCACAAACCTAGACAAAAGTTTACTTTCCATTTCCTGAACTATCTTAATCAACTAGACCAACTAGGAAGTTAGAGCGTGTATGCTCAATTAGGTTCATCAGGGCTACCAGACCAGTTTCTTCACCTAAGTGATACTCCCCCTCTCTTCTAGAGGTTCAAACCTATTCTTGCATCCAACTTAGTACATCATAACAATAGTTGACCAATAACAATACATTCACATGCATCATATATTTTATCTTCAAAAAATTATAAAATATCAACTTAATTAAACATTCATTCATCATATTTTCATCAAGATTCATATACAAAGCACAATCATAAATATATTTATTAAATATTTTTTACCCATCAAGGTAAAAATTAAATGGGTAAGAACACAACAGAGTGTAACAATAAGAAAATGTGATTTCCCAAGTGGATCATACTTATTTTATTTATTATGAGGCTAAAGAACTATTGGGTGAAAATTTTGTAATCCCTTTATGGATTACAAAACTTGAATTTCAGCCATAGTTATGCAAGATGAAATCTCTCCTCTTGGAAAGGGTAGGCATCCTTCTTACTTCTTACGGAATTGAAAAGTAAACTATTCTAATATATACACCACAATAATCATATGGGGGCATGTCACATTCATGATTCTCTCTTTTTTAGAGAATATGTTTACAATGTTCCACGATTTTATATTTCCAGATGCAATACAACTCTAAATAAAATCTAAGCAGTAATTCCAATACTTCTAACTTGTCAAAGCATAGTCTAGGAGTACCAACATGATAAGATACATAACCAAAAGGATCATGGAGGCACAAAGTCATTCTGTAGTCTTTAATGATGAATTTCACAATAACCAACAATGTAAATGAAGCACAAAAGACAAACCTCATATGACTGTGTCTTCATCATTATTGACCTCCAAACTATTAAAAACTGCACATATGTCATCTTATTAACCAAATGAAAGTTTGAACAATGAACCAATATTTGATAACATCTTTGAAAACTTCATATTATTGTCTTTTTTTCATAGGACAAGGTATAGCTTTCCTTATTTATTTCTATTACTATCTTGGCCATAATGCTCCTCTTCCATTCTCGGGTCTTCCTTTATGAAGGGACTATCCTTAATTAGCATTTATGATTGTCCTCCATGTCTAACACTTCTCCTTACTCCTTTGTGAAAACAAAAAAGTGTCCCATAACAATATCTAGGGTTTACAATCTTTAAGGTATCCTTTAACCTTTTCCCACACTAGGCTGCAAGTTACTTGATGGTCTTTGCATCATGGACTGTCACCTATGTTTCTTGCACATTTTCATTGTTTTCCTCTTGAAACAGTAATTATCACTGTCTTATGGATGAAGAACAGAGTAAAGTTGTATGATTTCATGTATCTAACATGAAGAATCTTGACCATCATGACATTTGGTACTATCCTCTGTCATCTTCAATAAAAAATCTGTTATGTTCCCATGAAACCCGGCCTTTTAATGACTATATTTTCTGCCAATTAATTATGAGGTGACTGTCACATTGAGGGAAATGATGACCATTTCATTGATTAGCATTGTCAGATCATAATGTGACTCCCCCTAAATAGTCTCTTGTGATGTTTCTATGCATAGAACCATTGCTTCTTTACTCATTGTAGTTCCATTGAGCAAATATTTTCATTTAGGATAGTGATCTACCAACTCACTCTCATGAGTGATGAAGTACCTGCTACAATTGATAACAAGTATGGTGCTTTTACACTCTTATCCCTCTTAAAACACAAGAGGGTAGCATGCTGGGCTCAACCCTTGTGGGAGCCCATTTTACTCCACATGCTATGATGTCAAATGAAATAATCCAGCAATGAAAATTTCACCTATACCTGCACAGTGAACAAACATGTTGGATAAAACAATGAAACTCAAGAATTGATGAATATTGATGATGATCCTCTACTTTTTCTTGATATCTGTGATACTGCAAAACTGTTTAATGCCTTATGAGAATAAACTATATGTTTGTTGATGTAGCATATGCAAAGAATATGGGTCTTGAGCTCTAACACAACTTTTCTCATCTCTTACAAGCATTTGGAACAACTAAGCAAATTCTGGAGCAACCAAGCGAGAGGAACTAAAGCAAGGATGCAATTCAACTTAGGGTTTTCATTCAGGAAATGATGGATCCCTACTCTTTCCATATGCTCTTTCTTTTCTATTTCTTCAAATGTATAGTTTATGTCTTATATTGTATTGAAATAGTTATTCCCACGACTTGTGTTGGATGCCATACATTTGTAATTATCAATAAAAGACAACATTTATACAAAACTTTGCAATCTCTCTCTTATATACACATTTGCATAATAAACTACATCTATTTGATAACTTCTTATGTTTATATGAATAAACTTAGCTGCATTAAATGTGTACCTTTCATCTTTCTATCATCATTGTTTTCCAAAATTTCACCTAATTGAGTTGGAAGCTAAATTAGGTAAAAAAATTGGTTATATGCTAAATGCTTGCCTACTAAGCATCCTAGACTAGTTACTTGAACTATCCATTGGGCATGGAGTCAACTCTTGTCCTTTCCACTCATAAAAAATTTTGTAACTCAGTTGTTAGGAACTATACAGCAACAAAACCAAAACTAAAAACAACTACCATGGATTTTTTTAGGACAGGACCAACAAACTGTACAAAATCACTTCTTGGAAAACAAAAATAGAACTCAAGCCTACTCTAACCAACAAAGGAGTTGGTCAAACAAACCCATTAATTGGCTTTGTAAAATAACACCCACTTCTAACCAATAAAGGATGCATTACATGCTTATGAACTACTGATAAAAGGTAGGGAACAAGAAAATACCCCATAAATTGTTGCAATGCTTCCTAAATAACATAAACCAACTCACTCTCCTCTTGATTTGGATCAAACATACTGCTAATTTGGAATGAATGGGTGAGTTGGGTCTATTGTTCCATAGCTACAATCTCATTCTTAGGAGCATTGATAATCGGTTGCATCTTGTTGGTACCCCTCTTGGCTAAACCCCTGATCAAGCATCCTCTTGAAAGGATGAAACTTGTATTTTCACTAGTTTGTTGTTCATGCACTATTGATTCTACCTTTTCCTACTGATTAGGCTGCTCCACATCTGGTGATTCATTTGGAGCTATGGTCACTTCCACCTTTTGCTCTTGTTTCCCAAGGTAATCCTCCTCTACAGGTTGCTCCTATTCGTAAATATTATCCTCCTCTAAAGGTGTTGTTTTACCTTTTGATAGTGAAAAAGATAGCTTAGTGTTATCTTCAAACTAGTCCTCTTTGTGGCAGCCCTCTTGAGGAAACAAAACATGAACGTGTTCCTCATGTTTGTTTACTTATTCCTACTACTTCAACACTTGTTCAAGCTTGTGAACTTGCCATTCTAATTTATCATGATTGGAAAATTCTTCCAACATGTCTATTTTTTGTCATCCAATTTAGAGATAAAAACTTCAAGGTCATACCAAAATGAATCTTCCTCACTCTTCATGAGATTCTGATAGAGAATTTTTTTCTACTTCATAACAACTCTCAGCCAGCTATGTAAGTTCCATGAAAAGCTTACTTTCACACTCTTCAACTTGATCCAAGTCCCCATTGTCAAATTGCTTAGCTTCAATCAACGACTTCTCATATTGTTGAGCATGTTCTTGTTGTTCTAAAACTACTATTAGTGAAAATAGAATCATGCCTTCTTCATCATTTTCAACAAAAGAAGGCAACTCGTCAAACCTAGTTGTAGGGTGATCTTCTTGATCAACCTCTTTTACTTCCTCACCTTGTTGCCTTGGTTGACCTATTGAAAAAACTTGATCATTTTCAACAAAATCAGGAAGATTATTAGCTAAAACATTGAAATATTCCTCTTGAAAGGTCTTCTCTAATTCATTCTTTTGTTGCTCTGATTTGTAATGCTCTAGAGCTAAATGCAATGGATTTATATTTCTAATCCTCTCCGTGATGAATGAGTTATCCTGATCAATGGGTTGCTCTGTAACTACACTAGGTTGTACCTAATTACTTTCCTCAACTTGCAAAGGATGAAGGCTTGTGAAACTTGGAATTTTAATTGGCCTAGATTCTAACACCTTTTCCTCTTCCTTTTTTTCAATGACTTCCCATGAAGAAGACCACACAACAGGCCCTCATTTGTAGAGACATATAGTATCTAGACAAGATGGAATAAATTGTTTTATCTCCTCTTCTTATGCATTTTGGATGCTAAAGCATGGTTCCATTTGTATGGTTGGTGGAGGAACCTCACAGGGTAGAGCAGATGGCCCTTTCCAACTTGGAATTTCAAACATTGGAGAAGGTTCATTAGAAGGCTCAGCTTGACTTATAGGATGGATTTGTATGAAATTAGGAAGAGGAGAAGGGTTTTGGACCTCAGGCTCTTGAACTTGAGCTATCAATTGCCTTGCTTGCTCCTCCTTGGCAACAATTTGCCTATGCAAACATTCCTCTTCATAAGTTCTTTCCCTTTCCACCTCTTGCTAATGACAAAAAGCTTGGTAGGATTGCTCCTCTTGCTGCATGTTATACTCATTTTCTCTATCTATCTCTAACATTTCCCTTTGAAATTGTATCAATATCTCCTTGATGCTATAGAAATCAATATCCATGTTGTTAGAAATTTGAGACTGACTAGGGAGGCTACAAGGTTGGTTCAAAGTAGGATCAATTTTACAAGGTTTGGTATGGGTATAAACATGTTGCAAGGAAGGTTGAGCAAGAGTGTATGACTGTAATGAGGAAAAAGGTGTTTGGAGACCAAAATCTTGAAATTTCATGGTATGGAGGAGGGTAACCATAGTGATGGTGATGATTAGACATTGCAAGGATAAAACATAAAGTATAGGCAAGTCTAGACAATGAACTTGGAATGATAATAGACAAAAAGGTCTTGAAACACTAGAAACTGGGTCAAAACAACAATTAGAGTCACCAGGTGCTAAGAAAGTACTTCAAATGGTAAAAACTAAAGAGTAGTGCCAACCTCATTTAGTTGCAGGTATCCAGATTGTTGAAACCAACTAATATATGATTGGAGTCGCCATGGTGTTATTTGTACTGCCTCCAAAGGCTAATAATATTGAGAAAAACACCAAATTTCTCAATAAGTGTGATGCAAAGCTCATCACACTTGTCCCACTGAGCATGCCAAAAACCATTGTCTCCTAATATTGTAGCTTTGCTAAGTAAACTCAGCCTATTCGTGAAACATTGGAACTTTTCTAGGTTGTGGGTTACCTAAAGCAGACAAGAACCTCTAGAGTAAGCTGACTCTTATGGTACCCACCTAAAAACTATTTCTTGTTGGGAAAAGGGTAAGAAGAAAAAATTAAAATGAACCTACTTTCTAAGGTGATACACCAAATGATTATCTAAAACTTGCATAGTTACTTTTACACATAGTGTGATCAATAAAACCCACTACAACATTCACAACTCAATTTTGACATATTTTGCTTAAGTATTTCATAGAGAGGCTTTGAAGTTTATGGAAAAACTCAAGAGGAACAACAAATGACCTTCTTAGAGGCTCAAATGTTTGACTTCACAGTTGAATCCTACATAGAACTAGTAGAACATGGACTATGACCTGCACAAACATGCACTTTTGCATAAAGGCAATGAAAAACTAGACTAGAACCGAGGATAAACATTATCATCACAAAGTAATATCAATAATCTCATGTTATCATACAATATCCAATATTGAGAAGGAAAAATAACTTGATTTTATTGATTGAAAGGTAAAAATACAGCTGAGTGCAAGTCTATAAAAGAGTTACAATGTTGTCTCCTAATAAAACTCCACAAATGAGTTACAATGTAGCATGAGAATGAAAATAACTAACTTCCTAAATGAAGTTTGAAGTTACTGGTTGTGCTTTCCCAAGTAGCTCCACAAAGATAGGAATCTCAAACTCCCTTGGTCGTGCATAACAATAAATCCTATTTTTAAGCCCCTTAAAAGACTCCAAAAAGGCTTTAAAATGAAGAAAAGGTCAAGGCTTGACCTCTCCTACCATAAAGGCACTTAAAAAATGCTTCTAGATGCTCTCAAAGTGCTTCAAATTGGTCAAAATAGACTTCCATATTCTTGGCACCTATCTGTCAACTTCCTTCAATCTTCCCTATATGCTTGGCATTTGCATATTAATACTCAAACTACTCCCCTCCCTTTTGACTTAATCTTGAAAACCAACGCCTCTTATCTTGCATTTATATAACATTACAAAGTGATTTATATATTATCACTTCAATAATGTTTTACATTTTCAAATCAGTTTCAAATTTGCAAAGATAAAGGGGACTTTTTGACTCGACCATGTTTGAAAACATGGAAAGGAAACACAAAGCACTAAATACATGGCCAAGGTATTAATTTTTTTATAAAGTTTAAATAAAAGTGAAAAATTCACATAAGGAATTGGCCAACTTAGGGCAAAAAGAAACCCTAAAAAATCTCACCACCTCATACTTCACTTTCACTTTGTTGTTTTTCATTTCACTCTGTTGTCTTGAGTGTCGTCATGGTTTTGAGGTTATTTGGAGGTTTCTTCACATGGATTTCATGCAAGATCACATTGAGGTTGAGCCTAGTAAGCTTCTCTTTCTATGCAATAAATTTTATTCTTCATTATTGTATTCTTATTTTGTAGGTCATGACTCCATTCGTAGCATGATCTTTGTTCTTTTCTTCATTCTTTCCCAGAAGAGCTCTTTGTGTGTTTCTAGCCAATGATATCCTTGATTAATCTATGGGAATTGCTTTCATGATGTCTTTTACTTGAGTGTCTCTCTCTAATAGAAATTTTATGGTTTTTCCCAGTCTCGTGCTTATATCTCCTCACATAGCTTTCATGATCATCACTATTGTCATGTCGTGATTTTTGAAACTTTATGGTAGTCACTTTGATGGTGATGACGATGTTTATTCGAGTCTGAGTATTTATCAGTTCATTTATTACCATACTCTTCAGAAACAGAGATCATCACTATTTTCATGGATAAATCTACCTTAAGAGATATCACCAGTAAACTTTGCACATGGTATGACTGTCATATGCACATTTATCATCTTGTTTCCACAAATTCATCTATTGGTTGTCATAGACTATCACCTCTATACTATTGTTTGGTGTTTTGAAAAGGACATTCTACTCATGTATCAGACTGCTCCCCTCATTATTGTCCTTCATTACCACTGTTAGACTCCTATAGCATTATCTTAGACCTGTTAGATCAAGTCTACTCTTTTGGATTACATAGCCTCTAAGTTCACTGATTCATGATAGTGTGATAAATGTTACTAATACTATCACATGACTGCTCAGGTTGAAGATATTTTGTGATTTGAAAGCAAACAACCATACTATCCCTTCTACCTTCTAATAGACCATAAATGAATAAAATAAACCATGAAATTGAGCCATTTATTTCATGTGATCAACAAAAATATCAAAAGGAAAACCCCATATGACTGTGTCTTCATCATTATTGACCTCCAAACTATTAAAAACTGCACATCTGTCATCTTATTAACCAAATGAAAGCTTTGAACAATGAACCAATATTTGATAACATTCTTTGAAAACTTCATATTATTTTCTTTCTTTCATAGGACAAGGTATAGCTTTCCTTATTTATTTCTATTACTATCTTGGCCATAATGCTCCTCTTCCATTCTCGGGTCTGCCTTTATGAAGGGACTATCCTTAATTAGCATTTATGATTATCCTCCATGTCTAACATTTCTCTTTACTCCATGAAAATGACAAAGTGTCCCATAGCAATATCTAGGGTTTACAATCTTTAAGGTATCCTTTAACCTCTACCCACACTAGGCTGCAAGTTACTTGATGGTCTTTGTATCATGGACTGTCACCTATGTTTCTTGCACATTTTCACTGTTTTCCTCTTGAAACAGTAACTATCACGATCTTCTTGATGAAGAATGTAAATTTGTTTGAGTTCATGTATCTAACATGAAGAATCTTGACCATCATGACATTTGGTACTGTCATTTGTCATCTTCAATCAAAAATATGTTATGTGCCAATGAAAACCTACCTTTTAATGGTTGTATTTTCTACCAATTACTTATGAGGTGACTATCATTGAGGGAAATGATGACCATTTCATTGATTAGCATTGTCAGATCATAATGTGACTGCCCCCTGAATAGTCTTTGTGACTATTTCTATGCATAGAACCACCGATTCTTTACTCATTGTAGTTCCATTGAGCATATATTTGTCATTTAGGATAGTTATCTACCAACTCACTCTCAAGAGTGATAAGTACCTGCACAATTGATAACACGTATGGTACTTTTACATTCTTAGCCCCTCTTAAAACACAAGAGGGCAGCATGCTAGGCTCAACCCTTGTAGGAGCCCATTTTACTCCACATGATATGATGTCAAAATGAAATAATCCAGCAATAAAAATTTCACCTATACATGCACACTGAACAAACATGTTAGATAATAACTTCCAATGATGCCTCATGGTGATTGATGATACTCCTCTGCTTTTCTTGATATCTATGATGTTGCAAAACTGTTTTAATGCTTTATGAGAATAAGCTATATGTTTGTTGATGTAGCATATGTAGAGAATATGGGTCTTGAGCTCTAACATAACTTTTCTCATTTCTTGCAGGCAATTCAGGCAACAACAGGTCAACTTTTGGAGCAACAAAGCGAGAGGGACTGAAGCAAGGATGCAACAGTTCAACTTGGAGTTCATCATTCAGGCAATGACAGATCCCTACTCTTTCCATATGCTCTTTCCTTTCTATTTCTTCAAATGTATAATTTATTTCTTATATTGTATTGAAATAGTTATTCCCATAGCTTGTGTGGGACACCATACATTTGAAATTATCAAATAAAGACAACATTTATGCAAAACTTGTGCAATCTTTCTCTTGTATACATTTATAAAATAAATTGCAATCTATTTGATAACTTCTTCTATGCATATGAATAGAACTTAGCATAATTGAATATGTACCTTTCATCTTTCTATCATCATTGTTGTCCAAACTCTACCTAATTGAGCTAGAAGCTAAATTAGGTAACATTTGTGTTACACACTTAAGTAATGTACAACATATTTCCTTATTTTTTTATAACACATATACCTTTTGTGACATTCACCATGTCGTAACACGAAACTAAAATACACCCACACATTTTCTCACTCAATAGAGGTATTTTAAATTTACCCATTTGCATTCGTGAACTTATTTAACTTATTTGTAATCTTAGCTTCATCCATCAATTAAACCTCAACTTATTTTTTTAATTTTTTTTATACGTGTGGAATATCACACTTCCAACATAATTTAGTTTTTCTAGATATGCTCATTTTTCTCTCTTTAATGCTCGTCTAAAATACATTTATAGAGGATAATCGCATTTTTCTATAAATCAACCTAGTTGCTTTCTCTAGGTTTACATTGTTCTATGTTTTATGGTTAGATATTGATTCTATAGATTTCCACTATATATTGTAGTAAAGTTCTCCTTACAAGATAATTGTCAAATAATTCCATCGATATCATCACATGGTAAAGGAAATATAATTAGTACACTAAGTCTTACAATCATTTACTATCTTTAACTACTCTTTAGCCCTTAGTTTCATATAGAAGCTTTACGTTTTTGTTCCATAGCATTCCACTTCTTATCACTCTTCATGTCTCACAAGGGTGTTATTAAAAATGATAATGCTAATAATAATAGTAATGATCCAAAGTTAAACACTAGTGGTAAGGAACTAACACATAAGTATATTTGAATTTAATCATTGATTATATTTATTTGGGTTTATTTATATCTTTAGATAGTTCATCACTCAATTACTAAGATTTGAAGGATTTGAATAGAACTTTCAATATGTATCTTATAAAAGGGTAACATTTTGCTTGTAGCGTGAATGTCAAACTAGATAACCTACAATTACCCTTTTCACATCCATGCAATTAGGTTCATAAGCTTCTAATTGATACATAAGAGAGATAGCCTATCCTAGACCAATTTTTTTTTGTTTGATTTTAAATCATGTTTTGTCTCATATGATATTTTAACTTCAAAAATGGTGTCCATAATTTAAATTACTAATAAGGGATATATTTTAATACAACACTGATGAAATTACAACAATACATTTCATTCATTTTCCTTTATATACCCTTAGTCGCACATGGTTTTGGACTCAATCACCCAGGGTCTCTAACTTTGCTACTTTATTTCAAGGCAATAAGATGCATGAATAGGTGTTTTATTTTGCACATAAAATTTACAAGTATAGTTACTACTTAGCTGAGAGAAAGGTCTAAATCATTCATATGATTCTTCATTAGTTTAATCAAATTAGGATTAAATTGTTCACTCATCAAAATCACACTTATAATATGACCAAAAATCATTCTTACATTTATTTCATCATTATAGAAATCAATTACTCACCTCGAGTAGTAATTTTTTAAAAAAATTCAATCATTCAAGAAAATTACTTATTTTGTTTAAGACACTCATGTTTAAATTCAACATGTTTGGTGGTAGGAGATGCACAAGAGGACTTAATTTTTTGAGGGGTCAAAGTACAACGATGATTGTTGCTATTGTATTATGCTTGATGAGATTCATTCATGCTTAGAAATTTTAAGACAACTGAAATTCTAGCAAGCTAAACACATTTTATGGGTTGGTCTATGCCTATCCTCAAGGTTAAAGATACATATAAGGCAAAGGACTCATTACATACAAAAAATAATAATTAATTTCCAAAATTAGCTTCCAACCTTTTTGGGTTACGATTGCAAAAAAAACATGATAATGCAATTTCATCTTAATCACTAGCATATTTATTTCACTATTCGTCACATGGAATGCAATAATATAGGGTATTTTGTTAATGGTTTGGTCTCCTAGAAGAGGTCAAACTCTTCTACCAATTAATTAATTGAATTAGTCAATTGAGTTAGCTAACAAGGTTAATTTGACCCCTTTTCAATATTTCATATCTTATAGAAGTGTGATGACTAACATTGAAATAATGCTTACTTAAGTGATATTTAAAAAAAAATTATTCAATTAAGCTCCTGTTAATATAGAGTAACTATCGTACATCAACTTGCAAAAATTATCATATGCAACTACTAGGACCCAATCAAATCTATCCCAGAGTTCTCGATGTTGCAACTTGGATGCTCTGATACCAAATGTCATGTCTTATATTTTATATATAGGACAAGAAACCAACCTACAAGGTTTTTTTAAAACAACGTTACCAAATACTAACAATTGAAAACCAAACATTGACCTAGTAATCTATTTCACACATCAAGTGGGATTATACGAACATCATCAGCATTGACACATTGTGCGAGGATGGGGTGTGGAAATAGATTACATATGGTTTGGCACTTAAATCTAGGGAATGATATAGCTATGGAAAATTGAGGGATAACATCATAATTTCATTCCATTTCTATATACTTATACTATTGTTTGAAAAGTTGGAACTTATGATGTTAAGATTGTTTAATAATCATTAACTATACAAAACAACACCATACATTCCAAATTGACCAACTATAGTTTAAGTCTAGATGCTCATTATTATAACACCTTCACTAGATCAGATAAATTTAACATGATTGCATCTTGATTCACTTCAATAACTTTACTATCTTCAACTCTTCCATTTACTCATTTGCTCAATTAAATTTAACATTGTTACTACTATTATTATTAATTTGAATAGTAACACTAACACAAATATATATTTTTCCATTCCTTATATTTGTTTATCTACCAAGAATAATAATGTTAATGTATCACAATTATTGTGAAACGATATTTATTTCATTTAATCACATAAATATTAATGTTATCATTTTTATTGTAACACTAAATATTGATGTTGCATTGTCCCCAAACCCGCTTAATATTGATAAGAATAGTAATAGCAACTGTAGACACGTAAAATGTACATGCACCTGATCCTAATTTTACTAAGACCAGTTCATCCTGAATCATCTCTCTACTAATCATTTAATTAAATAATCTCTATTTAATTAAATTCATCACATTTCAACTGTTAATTAAATAAATCATTTTTTATCTGATTAAGCCATCATCTCCTATTAATTAAATAAATCACTTTGTTTAATTAATCTTATAGTCCCTATTTTAATTAAATAATTCATTTTATTTAATTAATCTCTAAAGTCATCTCATTTTAAATAAATTAATCTTTATTTGATTTAAAGCTAACACCATCCTCTTTAATTAAATAAATCAAATCTTATTTAATTAAGTCTAAAATCATTATTCCTCTCATTTTGATTTATTTAAACCCAAAAATCTAAATCAAATGGTCAAATCAACTAATCTCCTTTAAATTAATCAAATCCTGATTAATCTTAGTCTTAATCCATCAAATCCTCTAGATTTTGCAACTTGCACATGAAAATAAATTTAATTGATTTATAAATCATCTATTTTCATTCAAAAAAGGCATCAAAGATGGAATATTCCTCAAATTTGAAATCTCCCCCCAAAAGGACTTGTCCCTTCCAACAAAGCATTTAAAACCTCTTACATGTCCTTTTCTTGAGCCATGTGCATTTGCTTCACCTTTCACCCGATCCTTCAAGCCATCTTTTGAATTTGAATCTCCCCCCTCTCGACACATTCTTCAAAACTTGTACATCCTTCATCCATTCACATGTTGACAAGTGGCACCTTTCCATTTGTTGATTCTTAGTCCCACATTGCTCCATTTTGGACATCTCTTCAACTTGACATTCTATAAATAAGAAGCCTCATTCCTCATTTGATCATCCACAATTTGAGTAAGCTTACTATACTCAAATACATCTTCAAAGCATTTGCAAGATTCGTCAATTTATCAAATCCATAGCTAGGTTATGCAAGTTTTTCATCATGGAGCACACTTGAATCTTCAACAAAGTGGATCACCATCACCATTCATCATCAAAGCTTGCAAAGGAGTTGGGAAAGGGCCAATTTCCACATCAAATTGGCACCAACTCCCCCATAGGATCAAGAGTTTGCATTATTTGAATAGGATTTACACTCTTTTATTGCTTCTCATTGCATTTCTTGTTTTCATTTCCTATTTTAAATAATGTTAATGGATTTTATGGGGAACCTATATTCTAACTTGCATTTGATCTTATTAATATGTTCATTTGTTGTGTTCTTGCAGGTATAGGATCTAGGTTCACAACAATGTAACACATTGACTATGTTTGTTAATAGCTATGTATAGCTTAATCATTTATGCCGATAATAATTTTGACATTTTTTATATTGTCATCAATGTCATTATTCATTTGACATGACTATTAGACTTGTAATCATCAATACCATACCTATTAGCGCCATTCCCGCTAATAGCACTAATACTAATATTAATCTCAACCTTTTGATGTTACCACTAATTTTATTATAATTTCCTCTGAGAATTTGGAAACTGTTATTATTATTATTATTTGCACTATTTCTAGAATGATTTCATATTAATGAGTCCTTATAGCATTTAATATATCTTCAAACACTAACATTGATATTACGTATCCACATTATAGTTAAGTTAACTAATATTGTTCTTTTATATTAATATCATAGTATATTGAATTCAAATATAATATCATAAGCGATATTGATGTAAATTTAAGTATTCATAACATTATTTATTACATGGGAACCTTGATATCAACATCATTTTTTTTGTTGGATTATTTTAATTATTTCACAAATAATATGAAATTAAGATTTAGTTGACATAGATAACAAAAAGAGAATATTTCCCCTATGACTACTGTTAAAAAGAGAAAGGAAAATGTGTCTGCTAATGTTATTGTTGTTGAGGGTAAGCTAATGGTTGAGGATTATGTTGTTGATAAGGGTGCTACTAAAGGTTTTGTTTTGAGTAGTGAGGTAAAAACTGGTGGGCCTGGGGTTAGGACTAGAAACAAAATGAAAAATCAAGTTGGGGTCTCAGGTATTGAGGTTTTTGATACTGTTGTTGAGGGGAAAAAGCTTGCTGCTAGTGAGATGGAAGTTGTTGAAATTCTTAACAATATGTAGTGGTGTTGGCTAGTTTCCTTCTCTTTGGTTTTTTTGTCGCTGGTGGATTGCTAATGTTGGACTAATGGTTGATTAATGTTGTTTCCTTTTTATATTAGCTGCTTTATTTTGTAAAGGGTTTTGGGCCCCTTCAAAACTCGTCTTTTACCTCTAATCAAAACAAAAAGAGAATATTAATACTAAATCTATTAAAACTAATATCGATTATTAATATTAAATCTATTAATGTTAAATATTAATGTTTATATTAAATCTAGATATTAACATTAAATCCGTTATTATTAATATCAAATGTTGATAACATTAACATTAATAGTATTCTCCAAATGTGTTACTAACATTATTTTGATGTTGCAAGTACTCTTTCTCAAAATAACTATTTTATTACTATATTACTCATACGCTCTTTGTTATCAATGTTACGAAGAATTTAAATATTCATACTATTATATATTAAATACCCATCATCATATCACTATTGTTATTATTAAATTTAATAATAATTTCACTATTTAGCATACTAATGCATTAATATCACTAGGTAGATGTTGTAATTATTATTATTTTATTTACTAACACTATTTATTATAACCTTTTTTATCATGCAATATGGTGCTCGCATAACACGAAGTCAGCTAACTACTAGACAATAAGCACCTATGTACATAAAAAAAACACATGAAAAACACACATAACAACATACATGGAAACATACATAACATGATGAGACGTCATAGTGCGGGGCCCGCCAAACGGGAGCAAACGTCCGATGATGGTTAGGTAGGAGTTAGTGGCACCGTCAGGTGGGTTTTCCCACCTGTTGCCGAGTGAAAAAGGCAGGTGCCTTAGCTTTGTGGTGAAGTTTCTTTTGTTTGGCGCGGGAAAAGTGGAAGGGAATGGTGTGGCCTTTTCTGTTTGGAGAAAGAAAGGTGAAAATACTATTTGTTTCCAGTTTGCACATTGAAAGGGAAAGTTGAAGGTCTAAGTGCACGTGGATGAGTTGGAGGAGAAAAGTGAGAAAATCGACGTTGTAAGTTGAAGTTTGGAGTGCACGTGGAGGAGTTGGAGGAGAATACCGACCAAATCGAGGTGAGGGGTAATTCGGTTGCAGGCAGAGGGTTTTACAAGACCTTTTAATTTGTAATTTGGGAAACACAATGTTGAGTATTTCAGTTACTTGAATGTCCTTGTTTAAATGTATGAATGTCTTCAAAATCACACATTCCATTGTTGTGTTTAAATTTTAGTTGATTGAAAAAAAAGTGCACAAAATAATTGTAAATAAGAAACACAGTGTTGGGTTTCAGTTATTTGAATCTTCTTGTTTAAATTTAAAGGGTTGTCTCATGGTGGGTTGCTTGCTTCTTAACACCCATGGTTTTGCAACATGGAATGTTACAAAATAGTGTGACTGTCTTCAAAATCACACTTTCCATTGTTGTGTTTTAATTTCAGTCGATTGAAAAAAAAGTGCACAAAATAATTATAAATGGGAAACATAGTGTTGGGTTTCAATTTTTTGAATCTCCCCGTTTAAATGTAAAGGGTTGTCTCATGGTGGGTTGCTTGCTTCTTAACACCCATGGTTTTGTAACATGGAATATTACAAAACAATATGAATGTCTTCCAAATCACAGATTTCATTGTTGGGTTTAAATTTCAGTCGATTGAAAATAATAGTGCACAAAATAATTATAAATGGGAAACACAGTGTTGGGTTTCAATTATTTGAATCTCCCTATTTAAATGTAAAGGGTTGTCTCATGGTGGGTTGCTTACTTCTTAATATTAAATATTAATATTGTAATTTAGAAAACACAGTGTTGGGTTTCAATTATTTGAATCTCCTTGTTGAAATGTCAAGGGTTGTGTCATGGTGGGTTGGTTGCTTCTTAACACCTATGGTTTTGCAACATGGAATGTTACAAAACCATATGAATGTCTTCAAAGTCACACATTCCATTGTTGTGTTTAACTTTCACATGATTGAAAAAATCAAGTACAAAAAAGAAATGTGATTTGGAAAACACAATGTTGGGTTTCCATTATTTCAATGTCCTTGTTTAAATGTGAAGGGTTGTCTCATGGTGGGTTGCTTGCTTCTTAACACCTACGGTTTTGGAACATGGAATGTTACAAAATTGTATGAATGTCTTCAAAATCACACATTCCATTGTTGTGTTTTAATTTCAATCAATAGAAAAAAAAAAGTGCACAAAATAATTGTAAATGGGAAACACAGTGTTGGGTTTCAGTTATTTGAATCTCCCTATTTAAATGTAAAAGGTTGTATCATGGTGGGTTGCTTGTTTCTTAACTCCCATGGTTTTACAACATGGAATGTTACAAAGCAATATGAATTTCGTCAAAATCACACATTCCATTGTTGTGTTTAAATTTCGCACGATTGAAAGAAAAGTGCGCAAAATAATTATAATTTGGAAAACACAGTGTTGGATTTCAGTTATTTGAATCTCCTTGATTAAATGTAAATGGTTTCTCATGGTTGGTTGCTTGCTTCTTAACACATAGGGCACTGCAAAATGAATTTTTACAAAATAGTATGAATGTCTTCAAAATCACACATTCTATTGTTGTGTTTAAATTTTTGCATGATTGAGAAAAAAGTGCACAAAATATTTGTAATTCAGAAAACACAGTGTTGGGTTTTAGTTATAAGTACATTTTATTTGTAGCTTTGGAGCAGTTGCTTCCTTATCAGCCTTTAGGATAGCAACGCCCATTTTTTCGATAGAGTTTTGAGTGTCTTCAATACTTGTATGTAGCTTTGCACCCGCTCTTTGCTTAGCTTTGAGAGTGTCTTTCAGATTAGAGAATGTAGAGGTTTTTTGTTTGATAATTTATTTACAAAACTTGTCTACCTTTTCACATATGGATTTCATGTCTCCAGCCAACTGTTTCTCTCTTTTTAGAATGAAAACCTTTTCTTGTTTACACAATACGAATGTAATAAAAGGAACATCTTCAAAATATAAAATAACTCTCAGCTAAACTAGAAATTGCGTCTAAACTTTCTTAATTAATAAACTATAGGCATGTTGGAAAACACTGTGGGTTGTAGTTTCTATATGTTTGCTTGTTGTAAGATGAAGGGTGGAATTTTTTGCTATTGTGCTTGATGTTCTTTTGTTGGTCATGTTTAGTTTTATGTTCACGAATGTTTGACTTCGTTGAGTCATTTTTTTTTCACCAGATGCAAAAATTGTGGTTTTTTCTTTTCACATTACTGGCAGCCATAGAAGTAATTACATGTTGTTATTCATGTTAGGCTTATAGGCTACATAAAAAGTTGCAGGTTGGACTTTCCATCATGTTGTTCAACCTACACTTTTTTAGTTCATGAATTGTCATATACACTTTTTCTAGTCATGTTAAGTCACCCCAAATGTAAGGGTCGATATCACAACATGCCTGCTTAGCTAAAACAGGTTTGTACACCCCATATACTATGGCGTCTTAGTCTTCTTTCATGTGAGGTTGTGATTTTACATGTGGTCTTTATGTTCGCTTTGAGGTTCCAATAGACACTGTGTTTTCCAACATGCATTGGTTGACATCATGGTTGATAGGAAAATTTACACATATATGAATTTCTTGATTCACTCCATTATTGATTCATGATTTTGTCAACAGATGCAAAAAAAAAATTATTTGTTGGCAGCAATGGATGCACATTTATTTACATAGAAGGTTCTAAAAGTTTTTGGTTGCCCTCTAACCTTTCCTCTCCATTAACACATACACATGCACCACAACCAAGGTATCTTCCCTAATACATTTGTTCTTGCAACTGTAGAATTAATTACATAGTGCTATGCACATTATACTCATACACCACATACAAATTTGCAGGTTGAACCACTCATCGTGTGGTTCAACCTTCACTTCCTTTTTTCATGAATTTCTAGATGCGCCTTTGTTGCACATGTTAAGTTACCCTAAACAGAAGGCTAAATATCACAACATTCCTCCTTAGGTAAAAGAGGTTTGTACACCCCATATTCTCTGAAATCTTCATTATTTTTACATGCGGGGTTGCGGTCTTTATGTCAACATGGAGGTTCATCTACACGCTATGTTTTCCAACTTGCATTCGCTTACATCATGGTTGATAGAAAATTTTACACCTTTATACCTTTCCTCATACTCTACATTACTAATTCATCTTTTTTCAACAGATGCAACAAACATGTTATCATTTTGGTGTTGCTCATAGCAATAGATGCACTCTTTTTTTTTACATACAAGGTTGTCATCAAAGGTTTTGCTTGCCCTCTAACCCTTCCTCTCCTTTAACACTTACACATGCAACACAACCAACATATCTTCCCATGATAATACATATGTTGTTGCTATTGTATAAGTAATTACATACTGTGATGCATGTTACACTCTTACGCCACATACGAAGTTATAGGTTGAACCACTGATCGTGTGGTTCAACCTTCACTTGTTTATTTTGTTAATTGCTAGATGTTCTTTTGCTCCTCATGTAAACTCATGTGAAATGGAAGGTTGAATATCACAACATACTTCCTCAAGTAAAAGAGGTTTGTACACCCCATATTCTCTGAAATTTTTGTTATATTTACTTGCGGGGTTGTGGTCTTTATGTCAGTGTGGAGGTTCATCTACACACTGTGTTTTCCAACCTACATTCACTTACATCATGGTTGATAGAAAATTTAACACCTTTATACCTTTCCTAATTCTCTCCATTACTGATTCATCTTTTTTTCAACAGATGCAACAAACATGTTATCATTTTGGTGTTGCTCGTAGCAATGGAAACACTTATTCTTTTTACATACAAGGTTGTCATCAAAGGTTTTGCTTTCCCTCTAACCTTTCCTCTCCTTTAACACTTACACACGTAGCACAACCAACGTATCTTCCCATGATAATACATATGTTGTTGCTATTGTATAAGTAATTACATATTGTGATGCATGTTACACTCCTACGCCACATACGAAGTTATAGGTTGAACCACTGATCATGTGGTTCAACTTTTACTTGTTTATTTCGTTAATTGATAGATGTGATTTTGCTCCTCATGTAAACTCACGCGAAATGGAAGGTTGAATATCACAACATGCTTCCTCTGGTAAAAGAGGTTTGTAAACCCCATATTCTCTAAAATATTTGTTATATTTACATGCGAGGTTGTAGTCTTTATGTCAACGTGGAGGTTCATCTACACGCTGTGTTTTCCAACCTGCATTCGCTTACATCATGATTGATAGAAAATTTAACGTCTTTATACCTTTCCTAATTCTCTCCATTACTAATTCATCTTTTTTTCAACATATGCAACAAACATGTTATCATTTTGGTGTTGCTTGCAGCAATGGACACACTTATTCTTTTTACATACAAGGTTGTCATCAAAGGTTTTGCTTGCCCTCTAACCCTTCCTCTCCTTTAACACTTACACACGCAGCACAACCAACGTATCTTCCTATGATAATACATTTGTTGTTGCTATTGTATAAGTAATTACATATTGTGATGCATGTTACACTCCTATGCCACATACGAAGTTCTAGGTTGAACCACTGATCATGTGGTTCAACCTTCACTTATTTATTTCATTAATTGCTAGATGTGATTTTGCTCATCATGTTAAGTCACATGAAATGGAAGGTTGAATATCACAACATGCCTCCTCAGGTAAAAGAGGTTTGTACACCCTATATTCTTTGAAATCTTTGTTATATTTACATGCGGGGTTGTGGTCTTTATGTTAGCGTGGAGGTCCATCTACACGCTGTGTTTTCCAACCTGCATTCACTTAGAGCATGGTTGATAGAAAATTTTACACCTTTATACCTTTCCTCGTACTCTCCATTACTAATTCATCTTTTTTCCAACAGATGCAACAAACATGTTATCATTTTGGTGTTGAACGTAGCAATGGATGCACTTTTTTTTTTGCATACAAGGATGTCATCAAAGGTTTTTCTTGTCATTTTATGTTGTCGTTGTCTATGTCCACTTGTACGTTGAGATGGACTGTCTAATTTCTAGCCTGTGTTTGTGTTATATTTTATGCATAGCTTGATTCAATCTATCACCTTTAATTTTCCTCCATTGAAGTCGGCAACCTCCTATTGGTTTCATGTGGGTGACAACAATGCAAGAACATTTTATCTAAGTTTAATGAATGATTTCTTTCTTTTTCTTGACACAATCCACACTAATTTTAAATATTCGTCCAATTCTATCATTTCCTTGAATGGGGAGAGGTTTGAAATGGAAGAAGCAAGATGAATTGCAAGTGCAATATGTACAAAATGGAGGCTCTCCTTTTTCCTCTTCTGATTTGGAATGGGCTACTATTTCCATCAACAAGGATAACGTCCCTAACCTTGTTGCAGCAATTCCTCTCATGAGACTTGATCATTTCATTCACGGTGAAATGTTTGTTGAAGGTTTCAAAACTAAATTTGTGTACAAGAAAACAAGAGAGGCTACCACCTCGTGTCCCCTCAACGACAAAACTTATGGCAAAATAATTTGTATCAAAGGTTTGTATCTTTTGACATTCATTTCTATGGTCAAATGATATTTTACTCTATCTTGGTTCAACATGATGAGATGATGCCTTTTTTGTAGCTACTGGTGTCAATATAGTCCTACAAACAACAGAGACCAGTCTCCACTAGGGAAGAAACCACATAAGACATTTATACAAATGTGAGGTTGTCAATACCACTTCATGGTAAAGGTTATGAATGGAAAACCCGATGTTTCCTATATTATCTACAAAGAAATGTTCCATGTTGATAAAAACAATAAATTTTTCCATGGCATTCATTACACAAGTGGAGAGAAGCATTCTATGTTTTCCGCTAATCTATCCGCAAAGTACAAAAGCTATATTGAAAGCCTTTTGCTCATGGACATCAGTGTCAATGCAATAATGGATAGACACATCAGCGATCTTGTCTTATGTGGCATGATGTCCAAGAGAGATCAATTCCTTACAAGAAAGGATGTAATGCATGCCTAGTGAAAGGTGTGTTCTACTCATGCACATAAACACAAAGTCGATTTGACAAGTATCCTACTGTGGAGTGGACAAGACTTTGACAACTTCTTCTACTTTCAACAGCTCGATGGGAACAACACACCTTTTGTTATCAAGGTTCAGACTCCATGAATGCTGGATAGGATGGTTAGCCACTCACACAATTCAGTCATCTTGATGGATTCCACATTTGCAACTAACAAATATGGGGTGAGGCCTTACAAACATTGACAAATAGTTCTTCATGTTTTCAATGATCTTGCTAGTTGTAAACCTGACAATGCTCACGTTGAGTTGTTTTGTCTACAGTATTCATTGTATAATCTCCTTGTTTTCGACAAGTAACAAAGTGGTGTGTTGGTTGCATGGGTAATCTCCTCACAAAACAAGATTGAGGACATCTCTGTGTGGCAATGCATATTGCATGATCGTGGAAGAAGAGCCAGACCTTATTGGAGAATCAATGCATTTTTGACTGATGATGCGACTGCAAAAATCCAATCCATATAGTATGTGTATTCCTTTCTTCATTTGTGTAGGTTTCTCATTTGCTATTTATTTTCAATGCCACTTTCTCATGCAGATGAGCAGTAAAAAAATATTGTGTGTATTGTCTATTAGGGTTGTCTTTCAATGTTGCATGCTTTTATTCCTTTGGCATGTCAAAAGGGCTTGGCTAAAGAATGTATATAAGTACGTAGCCAAGGAAAGGGAAATGAACATCTTTCGCAGTCTTGGCACGATCATGATGGCAATTGGTGACATTGAAGATAGTGTCACTTGGCTATTAAACTCTTTCTTTCAAGAGTTTAATGATCAGCCCCAATACTTAGAGTACTTCAACAAGACTTGGTGCGAAGGAGAAGGTTGAATTGGTGAGTTAACAATTTTTGTCAACTCGCAAGATTCACACCATTCAAATTCTTTAATGTTACCTCTAATACATTATGGTTTACTTGACTATTGGATTTTTTTTTGTAGCCATGTGGGCGAAAAATTGTAGACTATTCCCACATGCCAACTAGGATACGAATGCAACCATTGAGTCATACCATTCCACACTCAAAACTTGGTACTTGTGTGATTGTTCAAAAAAATGCACTAGGAGAAAGGACTATTTGTATTACATACTTCTTCTATATAAAATGGAACCATTCTATAGGAAAAAGGAAAAGTTGCAACATTATGGTTTTTTGATGAACCAAAAGTGTTTAAATATGTGATCTAGTGTGGAGCGAGCCAAGGAAATTCCAGACAATGATTGTATTCCCAATGAAACAAATCCTGGACGGTACTAGGTGAAAATTCAAAGTAGGTCCGAGCACTACCTTATTCAAAAAATTGGGGAGCACCTTTTTGTTTGTGACTGCCCTTGGAGTTTGTAGGGGAACACTTGCAAACATGTCCTCAATGTTTTTGACTTGATTAAAAGATCATCTTCCATTGAAGGGGTGGTCCAGGGTAAGTGAATTTCAATTTGAATTGCATTAATTTATGGGAGTCAATTATGTTTTGCATTTTCTATTACCTAATCCAAGTTTATTTTGTGTGGTCATTTAGATGGGGAGGTGAACCAATTGATAGAGGGATAGATTTGAATGAGACATTGTCACAAGGGGGCATAGAAGAAAACAATCCTAATGTTCTTACCCCTACACAAGCTCCTTTTATTACTCATGTATATGATGAACATGTGGTCAAAATGTCTCTTTCGAATGACACAAATGAACTCTTGAACAAAGTGATACGTACACCACCACAGTGTCTACAATAGGTGCAATCATACGCATAATGCATGGAGAGGTTTCTACAAGACCTACAACAATCAAATGCATTATCATTTGAATTCATTCTTGATCCTGATGAAGCTACAACTAGCATTGTTCGCATGCATCCATGGTTTAGTGCTAGTAGGGATCGTCATCGACGTCTAACCTGACGTACAAAGCCTACCATAGAATAGTAAAATCACCGAACCCCTCTAGATGACTCCTTTCCCTTCTCTGTGAACAATAGCTTGAATATCAATTTCAATATGCAATGTGAGACTTCAGGCACATTTGCTATGGATGTGGCAGAGGATACAACATCTAATACGGGTGACTATGAGAAAACCCATTTCAATTTCTATATTGTAATAGTAAATGGTATTGCAGATTTCTTTTTTCCAATATGTGCTTGTACCATGTCATAAACTTTTTGATTTCTTTTTTTGCTTTTTTTGTTCACTTCAACATTCCAATCTGGGGAAAGGAGTCCTCGTCGACAACTTTCTTTCGCAAGTGTAAACCCAATGGAAGGTATGGTTTGAATTTCATAACTATGCATACATAAGTCCAAATTTTTGTATGACTTTATGCAATACTATGCCTCCTTATAAAAATTTGGCTACGATGACAGGCTGATGTCGGCCAACATGCCTTCACTCTACTACTTCTTCAAGACTTACTAAGGGTCGCACAAGCATAGATCAGTGAACCTTCATCTGTAGGTAAGCATATTTGTTTTTTTTACTTAGTTCAGTGAGTGGGCAATCCATTTGAAGTATTTAGAAGAGGTTGAATCAAATTTAGAAGTGTAAAGAGCAAGAAATTCAATATCTACCTGTGAACCCTTAACAAGGGGTTTTGAGAGTCTTGTGAGGTTTTAGACCTCCATCCCACCGATGCAGGTTTAGATAAACAGTGGGATGGATTTTTTTGGGTGTAATTAGGGTGTTTTAAGAATTTTGTGTGTTGAATCATGTAGGGGAAGTGAAGCATTCAATGTTTGGTTGTTGGTCTTCAAAAAATACAGAAGTTTTCCAATGAAAATGGATGCCTACAAGTTGGTAATTGAGGAAAGTGCATTCAATGGGGCTAAAATTTTGTTCCTAAACCATGGGTAGACATTTCTAAACATGTTTCATATGGTGGCAGAGCATGGGAAGGTTTGGAATACAGTATTATATTAAACCCTCATTTGTAAGAGCTTATTTTGTGCATAAAGTAAGGATTTAGTAGATCAGTATTTGCTTGAGCCTTCCTATTCCTAAAATTAGATGATTCCTAAGTTTTGAGACTTGTTAAAGGACTTTTTGGAGTCATTAGGTGTTTTGATGATGATTTAAGGCCACCGCCTTTGTATAATTGGGCTAATTGAGTGCATTTCTAGTGGTACAATCATGTTTTCAAGCATTCTTTTCAAAACAATAGCATCTGAATTTGTGATATGTTAAAATTGGCACAAATGGGTTTTTGGAACAACAAATAGCTTATGGGGTTTCAATGTAGTTTGGATGGAATGCCTGGTTTTTCCAAGTTGCAATCTACTAGTGTTGGAGTCTTGGATGCATGAAATTATGAATTTGGTAAAATAAAGTTGGGAGGTAGAATATTTGGATTGTTACTATCACAGTAAGGTTGGTTAAAGCTATTTCAAGGCTTCGTAAGGGTTTCCAAGTAAGAATTAGTGATTGGTAAGTTTGTTGGTTTATCTTCTTAGTTGTTGTTTGGGTCTGCAAACCTATTTGGTCCACTTTACACACCAATAACTTACTCGATCACCCAAATATTGACACTTTCAAACACCCATTATTCCTAAATCAAACATACTACAAAACTTCAATAGGTTATTTTGGAACAAACACTTCAAACTAGCTCTTTTTCGCTGTCCTAAACCCCAAAATAGGCCTATTTTACAAAGAGACTCATATTTTAACTCTTCCCAAACTTGAAATTTTGATGGGGAAGCATTAACCAGTCACCGAAACCACCAAATTGACAATTAATTTTGGAAGATACACTTCCCAAGACACTATTTCATTAAACCCTCATTTTAAGCCATTTTCATGAGGTTTTTATGGAGGTCAATGTTCCCAAGCTTCCCACTCTCTAATAAATCTTCAAAAATCACTATTTAAGCCTGAAAAAACTTAATATTACCTTAAACTTTTCTTCCGCCAAGTTTCATAGACATTCACTTACTAAAACCACCATTTTTCAGCTAAAACCACTCATTATTGCCATGCATGACAACACACAAAATCACCTACAACACCTTCCCAGCTCTGGAAAACTCACAAAACACATTTTCAGACCTATTAACAACTACCATGTCCATTCCATCGGGCTACAACTCATACAATAGATGGAATGACCATTTTACAATATGAAGATCTTAAAACCCTTAAATCTAGTTATAGACCCGCAGGTAGTCTTTTTGCTCTCAGATGCGTAAATCCTAGTGAATATTCACAAGAATGGAACCAAAATAACCTTATTTCTGTCCTTCACCAAATAAAGTAAACCTCTAAGCAATACAGAACTTATACGACTTTCTACAAAGTTAGGAAAAGTGCAGATTTGAGTGTAAAATACATAAATCTCAAGCAAGAATAGAGTTTTTCATTGAAGTTTTTCAATATTATTCCAGTCTCTTCTGTTACAAACAACTACAAGGCCTTTAAAAATGCATTAACAATATTTACCATGTACAATTCCCACTAACTCCATCGGTTACATTATGGAGACCCACTATCTATACCTGAAACATGCAAACTAGCTGGCAATAAATGAAAGATTTTGCATGCTTTACAATTTTAGCACTAATGACCCCACTAACCTATGTATTTTTTAGTTCCTTTCATTAATGATTGTAAAATCCTTCAAGAATAATTTGTTGAAGTGTATTCCATGCTATTGAAACTATGGGGAAGGACAGAGAGTCACTTTTAGTTGTGGGTGTCTATGTTGACAAGTTTGATCAATCTGAAGAAGTCTAAACAGGCTTAAATTGCAGAACACTAATCCATTTTTATGAGTGTTTTTACAAAATAGAGTTATCCTATCTTTTGATATGTGTTTAAACATCTTAAGGGGCATCTAAATATATTTGTGGAATTTAGTTTGATGATTTGGTTGAAAATATATAGTCTGACAGACCTTATTGTAGGGCTACCAGCCTAGGACAATATTTATATAGTGTGGAATCTTTTACTTGGAAAGGTCATTAGATCATGGTGAGTAGACCTAAAAGGGTGTTGTTTGAATGTTTGGTTGTGAGGATTTCAGTTTTTTGAGACTAAAACTAAAAGTTGCCTTATGAAATATGTCTAATGCAATGAATGTAATCAGTGATGTGATCTTTGTGGCTTAGGGAATGAGTCTGATAGGTTAGGTTTTGTTGTTGGGATGATGGTTTTCTGAAGAGAGAAAGGAATTATAGGGTTTGAATTGCTATCCTTGTAGATTGTGAGTGGAAAAGAGCATGAAAAGTGAGGTTTAAGGTTAGGGTTTCATCAAAAAGTTGAGGGTAGTGATATCCCTTGTTCTTTTAAGCATGTACAGGAGTGAATAAAGGTGTTTGAGTTGGTTTCAAGGTTTGAGGAGTGGAATATAGTTTTCCAAGTTACCCTCATGTGAATGGCTTGAAATAATGGTTTCATTAATAGGTGTTTGGGAAAGAAAGTCTCTGCAAATGAAGGGTGGATTTGGTGGTTTTGAGGGATGGTGAGTGTTGCCCCATTGGTTTCCTGGGTTGGTTGTATGATTAGAGAGGTGTCTCTTTCTAAATTTGGCCTAATTGGCCTTCTAGACAATGCTATTTCTTGTTTTTGTGCAAGTTGTTCCAAAAGAGTCATAAGTGGGTTTGAAGTATGTTGAGGGGGACTGAAGTGGGTCTCTACAATGATGATTATTTGCAGGGGTTGTTAAGAGTTTCAAATAGTTAAGTTGACAAATTTGGGTATGTTGACCTACAATGAAAATAAGAAGTGAGTCACAATCGAGTGTGTTTTCCATCATGCAACTATTATGTGCATTTTATGTTTGAAACATATGAAAATATATTGAAATGGAATGTTTGGTGAAAGTAAGGGTTGCCATAAAAGAATAAGGTGAACTTGAAAACATTTTTTTGTTATAGTCTACATAAAATAAGAAGTGAGTCACAACCTAGTGTGTTTTCCACCATGAAATTGTTATGTACATTTTTTGTTCGAAACATATGAACAAATATTGAAATGGTATGTTTGGTGAAAGTAAGGGCGTGAACTTGAAAACTTTGTTTTGTTACAATCTGCATAAAATAAGAAGTGAGTCATAACTCACTGTGTTTTCCATCATGCAATTGTTATGTGTATTTTTTGTTGGAAACATATGAACAGATAGTGAAATGGAATGTTTGGTGAAAGTAAGGGTTTTCATGTATTAGCATCTTGTTTTTAGTTATGCAATGGGAATTAATTCTTTGAGTTAGAAAGATGTGCAATGCAATGAATATAATCAGCGATATGAATATAAACTACAAAAATATATTTTCTACGATTCATTAGTTCAACTCATCTGAATGCAACAAATAGAATGCTCACATTATTTGCCATGTTGGAAAACACACTTTCCATACACAATTTGTTCGTTACGAAAAGTTTTGTTTCACTTTGAATTTGTTTAGTGACTATTTTGTGTTTTCCAAATGTCCTTTTTTCCTTTCTTCGTGTGAATGCAACAAATAGAATGCTCACATTATTTGCACTATTCAAAAACACATTGTCCCGTCACCTATTTTGTCATTAAAATGTTAATGTTTCCTACAATCCAATAATGTAATGAAGCCAACATTCAGAGTGTTTCTAATTAGATAATGTTGTATCTGCTAAAATTTTTGTTGTCTTTCCTTTTAGGCATTGTTGTTCTTCATGTTCAAGTTGTGCATTGCAATATGCCCATTGGAGATACTACATGTGCTGCTTTGTTAAGTTTTGAACAATAGGTACAATCTCTTCAACGAAAACTTTATCTATATCATCCACTTTGCTCGCTTCTTTTTCACTGTTTCCATTGCATTGACAATGTCTTTCTAATTAGAGAATGCAGGTCTACCTTCTGCAAAAAGTTGTTTTGTCTTTCATTTTAGGCATTTTAGTACCTGCTTTTTTAGTTCTATAGAAGATGCCCCATAGTTCACAAGCATGGGTGGCTAGTTGGTTGATCAACTACCACCTGTATCTTCCATGCAATATTCTTGCTCGAATTGAGGAATTGAGCCTCCCATATAGGTTGCGGGAAAAGATGTTAAGGATAATTAATAGGGTCAAACCACACAGATTTGAAGTATGATAATTATGCTCACTTCTTCAATAACATCTTTGGTGTATGGGCACATATGGGCATGGACGTTCAATATTACAATCTACAAATAGAGATTGTAAATTTATGTGATTGGCCAATGTCTCTTTACTGAGAAATTCGAGACCTTTTCCTCGTTGGATGCATTTGGAAGGTGTGCATTAAACCAACAGTTATCATACACAAACACAATCTTATGAACCAACTGAGCATGAGGTTTATGATATTCCTCAAGGGTGAATCTCTAATTAGTAATCACATAGGTCCTATGGAGAAATGGTTGTTGGCTGTGTTCAAATCCAACCACATTGTGAGGTTTGAGATCCACCGTGTCAGGCCCTCCTTCAGGCTATTACATGTGAATTACAGGGTCCCAACATTATATTCTGTCAATTCCGCCTTGACAATCAAAGTGTGCCAAATCCTTCTAGATGGTGAGAATGCAGAGATTAGACCTGTTTGTAAATGGTTGACATAGTTCTCAGTGTTAGCAGTATTAAATGTGGATTGTAATTTTCTTCAGATTCTATAATATTGACTCGAAATGTTTTTACATTTCACTGTGTCATGTGAATTATTGTTATAAAATTTGAAGGGGAATTTGAATACACTTTTTTGTTATAGTCTACATAATAGAAACTGTTGTCTTTCAAGAAGAATTGAGAAGTGAGGGACAACCCTCTATGTTTTCCATTCTGCAACTTTTCTTATGCATATTCTCTTCCAACGTATAAGGATATTGAAATGGAATGTTTGTTGCAAGTAATGGGTTGTTATAAAATATGAAGGTGAACTTTAATAAAAAAAATTGTTACAATCTGCATAACATAAACTGTTATCTTAGAACAAGATTTTAGAGGTGAGGGACAACCCTGCGTGTTTTCCATTCTGCAACTTTTTTTGTGCATAGTGTGTTCCAAACGTGTAAGGAAATTGAAATGGAATGTTTGTTGCAAGTAAGGGTTATAATAAAATATGAAGGTGAACTTAAATTCACTGTTTTGTTACACTCTGCATAATAGAAAGTGTTGTCTTTGATGTAAGAGTGAAAAAATCAATGACATACTCTATTTTTTTCAGTTATTTTCTTGCATTTTTTTGTGTTTGAGGCCATTGTACGACTATATTCTAGGGATAAATCATCTCCTCCTCCATTTTACATGATATTATTGTGAGTCTACTTTATGATTCATTTGGTTTCATATAAATCCATTTAGAATTCTAAAAGATATTGAAGTTTTTCTCCAGGCGGCTAAAACCCTGAGTTAGGGTAAACAGTGTAAAATAAAAATTGTGTTTGTTAGATTTGCACCATTGGAATCTCCTAAAAATTGGTGAGAGGAATTTTTGATGAGTATTCTAAATGATGTGAAGGTTGAATAGCATGGTAAGGTGGTTTTGGGCAATTATCATGAATCCCAAGTTCTAGAAAATGTGTAAAATATGTAAATGATTGTGTACATTGGTGACTTGATGAGTTTTATTTGTGGAATATAAGTCCTTGTTGTGTGATTTTGTTTTGAAAAGGTTTTTTGGCATAGGTTACTTCATTCCAAGATAGGGATTGGTGAACTTATGAGTTTTCGGAGACCATTTATTGACTATCCTATTAGGACAAAGTTGTCAAAAGGCCTAGATTGAATAGTATTTGGAGTGTTTGGAATTTCCTTCCTTGAAAGACTAAAAATACATTGAAGAGTCATTCAAACAAAGTATTTTACATGCCATGGAACTAAGTTAAGAGTGTAAGAGAGTCTTTTTTTGTTGTGTGTCAAATTGAATGATTAAAGGAATCCTAATTAGGCCGATTAAGGACAGTCTATTTTGAAAGTTCACATATCAAAATGTTTAAGTTGGGGATTGCTTTCTATCAGTCGTTTGTTGTTGGTTAAAGTGTTTTGAGGAATATACAAGAGGTTTTTGGGCCTGGTTCTCTGTTTGGGTATTTTGAAACAAGGGTTTTGTGAAGGAAAGTTGCCTAAAAGGTGGAGTTTTTCAGTTTAGTGATCTGAGTTGTTTGCAAGAGCATAGCGAGTTGAGTTTTTTGACCCCTACATTATCATCAAATGTTTCCTGCAAGCAAGGGTAGTTATAAAAATATGAAGGTGAACTTCAATACATTGTGTTCTTACGGTGTGCATAACACTAACTGTTGTCTTTCAACAAGATTTGAAAAGTGAGGGGCAACCCTATGTGTTTTCCATCCTGGAACTTTTTTTGTGCATCTTGTGTTCCAAATGTTTAACGATATTGAAAGGGAATGTTTGCTACAAGTAAGGGTTGTTATAAAATATGAAGGTGAACTCCAATACATTGTGTTCTTACACTCTACATAACAAAAAGTGTTGTCTTTGAACAAGAATTGAGAAGTGAGGGACAACCCTCTGTGTTTTCCATCCTGCAACTTTTTTTTTGTGTGGAACTTCAATACATTGTCTTCTTATGGTGTGCATAACACTAACTGTTGTCTTTCAACAAGATTTGAAAAGTGTGGGACAACCTTGTGTGTTTTCCATCCTACAAATGTTATGTAAAATTTGTGTTTGAAACATATGAATAGATATTGCAATGGAGTGTTTTGTTGAAAGTAAGGGGTGTCATAAAACAAAAAGGTGAACTTCAAAACATTCTTTTGTTACAGTCTGCAAAAAATAGGAAGTGAGCCACAACCCACTGTGTTTTCCATGATGCAACTGGTATGTAAATTTTATGTTGGAAACATATGAGTAGATATTGAACAAGAGTGTTTTGTTGAAAGTAATGGGTCTCATAAAATAAGAAGGTGAACTTCAAAACATTATTTTGTTACAGTCTAAAAAAAATAAGAAGTGAGCTACAACTATTATGTAAATTTTGTGTTGGAAACATATGAGCAGATATTGAACAAGAGTGTTTTGCTGAAAGTAAGGGGTGTCATAAAACAAGAAAGTGAACTTTAAAACATTCTTTTGTTACAATCTGCAAAAAATAAGAAGTGAGCCACAACCCACTATGTTTTCCATGATGCAAGTGTTATGTAAATTTTGTGTTGGAAACATGAGTAGATATTGAACAAGAGTGTTTTGTTGAAAGTAAGGGTTGTTAACAAATAAGAAGGTGAACTTCAAAAAAATAATTTCTTACAGCCTACATAAAATAAGAAGGGAGCCACAATCCACTGTGTTTTCCATAATGCAACTATTATGTAAATTTTGTTTTCGAAACATATGAACAAATATTGAAATGGAGTGTTTTGCTAAAAGTAAGGGTTGTCAACAAACAAGAAGGTGAACTTGAAAACATTCATTTCTTATAGCCTGCATAAAATAAGAAGTGAGCCACAACCCACTGTGTTTTCCATGAGCAACTGTTATGTAAATTATGTGTTGGAAACATATGAGCAAATATTGAACAAGAGTGTTTTGCTGAAAGTAAGGGTTGTCAACAAATAAGAAGGTGAACTTCAAACTATTATTTTGTTATAGTCTACATCAAATAAGAAATGAGTCACAACCCACTGTGTTTTCCATCATGCAACTGATGTGTGCATTTTGTGTTCCAAACATATGAATAGATATTGAAATGGAATGTTTGGTGAAAGCAAGGGTTGTCATAAAAAATAAGGTGAACTTCAAAACATTGTTTTGTTAATGTCTACATAAAAGAAAGCAGTCATTCAACAAGAATTGAGAAGGGAGTCACAACCTAGTGTGTTTTCCATCATGCAACTGTTATGTGCATTTTTTGTTGGAAACGTATGAACAAATATTGAAATGGAATATTTGCTGAAAGTAAGGGTTGTTAAAAATTATGAAGCTCAACTTCAATACATTGTTTTCTTACAGTGTGCATAACAGAAAGTGCTAGTTGCATGTGCTTACATTTGTAAGTAAGTTTGACATAAATAATAAGACTTGAGGTGGAATTTCATACCATTATTTGATGGAATTTGACATTGTCTGTAATGAAAATTTACATGGCAACAAAAAGTGTCATGAAATCTGCAAGAACATAGTCTTATATTTTATTTAATTAAGAGTAGTAAACACTTTTGACCCGGAGCTATGAACCGGTGAGGTCAGAAATGGGGGACCTCATCCCCAATATAAATTGTCAAAAATTAAACCCAAAGGGATTGGAGCCTTGATGGAAATATTAACAATACAACAATCACACAATGGCACTCTTGGCAGAAGATCGTAGTCTTCAAACATACCAAAGTATTGGAATTCTGCATGATAATTGATCAAAAATTACAGGATCACAGATAATGTAATTCCACACCATAATTTTTTGATAATTACATGATCAAAGATATTGAAATGTCCTTACATTTGTAAGTATGATGACATACATAAGTAAGTTTTCATAACGAAGTAACTGACATAGGATAGTGTGTTTTCCAACACTACAAGCAATGCAAGAATTTTATTTGTTCCCATCACATGGAAAAAGGAAATGCCATTTTTACTCAACCAACTAGTTATCAAATTTGAAAGTGGACTTGATTACATTTTTGGAGCATATCAAATAAAAAACATTTCATGAAATATGAAAGTGGACTTAAATGCATTTATGGAGCGTCAGAAATAATTACTTATCATAAGGAAATAACTAACAGGGGACAATGTGTTTTCCAAAATTGCAATCAATGCAAGCATTTTATGTGTTCCAATCACATGGAAAAAGGAAATATGTCATTTCCACTCTACCTAATAGTCATTCAAAAAATTGAAAGTGGACTTCATTTCTTTTTGGGAGCATACGAAATAAAGACTTTTCAAAGCACATAACTGACAGGGGACAGTGTGTTTTCCAACACTGCAACCAATACAAGTGTATACGTCTAAAAATGGTCATGATTAAGCTTGTTAATTAATTGAATATAATTTATTTAATTAATCCTAAAGTCATCTACATATAAATAAATTTAATTATTTATTTATATTGTTCATTTTCTAATTCTTCTACCTTAATTAAATAAATAATTTTATTTAATTATTGACATTTTCCACATTCCTCTTAATTAAATTAAATAAATACGATTATTTATTTTAATTATCATCTTATTCTAAAGTTTGAATATTTGAATATTCAAATAATGGAATATTCTCTTCATCCCATAATCAAATTAAATATTAAATATTTAATTTAATATTTTCCTCTCATTCTAAATTCATCTCTAAAACATAATTAAATATAATTTATTTAATTATGCGAGTTTCTATATCCGTCTTCACTTACAAATTAAATAAATTTATTTTATTTAATTCTAACTCATTCTAAACTCACTCTTCGAAACGGAAATTTCCCTTCAAATCTCAATGATGGAAATTGAAGGAAAAGGGAAACCTTCTATCTCCCTCTCCACTTTCAAAAATCTTCCACCATCCATTCGAACAAGCTTAATTCGGGCCGTTAATCAAATTAGCCAATCGAATCCTTTCAAAGACTCTATAAATGCCGGTGCAAATCCAAGCTTTGGTTACCTACACATACATACAAAAATGCACGAACATACATGCAATCAACTTATGCAATCATAGCCTTTTAGCATCATAGCCATACTTTCATCTTAGCATAGCCTTGCATTTAGCA
>VDFB02133641.1:116990-157290 GCA_007258455.2 Sequoia sempervirens | reverse complement strand
TGCGTTGGAACCAGGACGCTGAGATCTTTCTAATGGTGCAGATTCTGGAGAAAAATAAGACACTTCAATTTCCACTGAAAAATGTCCACCGGATCAAGCCTCCCCACTGAAGACCTTTTGGACCTCCAAAAGTGGCATTTACTCTGAAAATATGTGAGGACTTGGCCTCCCCACTTGTCCTGTATCCTCTGTACATCTGAAAACCTGGCTCACAAGCACAATGAAGACTGCAGAAATATTGTTGATCATAAACATAACTTTATCACTTCCATAAGCTTCTACATCAAATGTCGTAGCCACTAACCAACAAAAATTGACTAGCATCAAGCTGAACATCAATGCAGAAATGAAAGAAAATAAGTCAACAACAATTCGATCCTTTACAACAGGAACATTTTTACCCAAGGATCCATCAATGCTTTCAATCATCTTTTTCTCATGCTGTACTGTAAGTGCATCCTGCAACATCTGACCCTGGTTAGCTACTCCAAGTTCAAGTGTAGAACCACCTGTACTGACAGACATAAGAGTTAACTCTTTACTTGCATTAATTACCCTCTTTAACTACCCTGTGTTTGCAAAAGAACATTCAGTCTTAATCTTGTGAGAATGTACAATATACTGAATGCCATCTTTAAACAAGTGATAATGATTTTGTTGCCTGTAGAAGATTGCTTTTCTGTCATAAAGATAAGGGCTACCAAGCACTATCCCACAGATATCCAATGGAACTACATCAAACTGTACTTCATCCACAAATTTACTAGTAATTGTGAACCTTAAGGTGCATTGTTTTGTTACTTGCAACTTATCATTTTCACAAATCCAACCTAGTGGATAAGGTTTCTTATGTGGTGTAGTTCTTAATCCCAAGTTATTTACAACACTTTCTGAAATTAAATTCACCTGAGATCCACTATCTATGAGTGCATCAATTTTACTGTTCTTAGCCATAACCCTTAAATGAAACAACTCATTCCTTTTTGCATCTTTAGATAAACCATTAACTGTAGAAGAAGAAGCACAACTACCAACAGAAATACCAGAAATAGGAGCTTTACCTTTTAGACCCATCGCTGTTATCTTAGTCTCATCATCTGAATCTAAACCAAGATCCATAACAACATTCATGGCTTTCTCCTTACCTTTTTGTTTATGATTACGTCTTTGAGCCCACTTAGGCCTCAGTTCGGGATGTAACTTCCAGCAGTGATTTTCATCATGACCTTCCTTGTCACAATGAGTGCAAGAAAGCTTCTCATCCTTCTTGATTGTAGCTGCCTTCTTTCCTTTCCCTGTCTCTGCATTCTTAGAAGATTTCTTTACATCATTATCAAACTTGTCAATGAAAGATCCTTTACCCCTTGACTCTAAGTGTGTTGCTTGAACAGACACTTCATCTAAGTTACAAGGGTTCAAAACCAAGATAGAATACCTAAGGTAGGAATGTAGACCTCCTATGTACTTCAACAACGTGTCCTGAGTATACAAAGGAACATTCAAAGCAATAGCCCTCTTCCTAAATTCATGGGTGTACTCTTGGACAGTTTGACCTTTCCCTTGCCTAAACATTTGCCAATCCATCATTAATTGTTGCATATGTCCTAGGGGATAAAATTGCTTCTTAAGAGCATTAATAAATTCTGCCCAAGTTAAACTGACTCTACCATGTTGTGAAACTTCTGCTTTAGACTTACTCTCCCACCAGGTTAATGCTGTACCTCCTAAACGAAGAGTAGCCAATTGGATCATATCAACATCATCTATTAGATTCTGGACTCTACAATAGACCTCTATTTGTTGTATCCAGTCATCCAATTTTTCAGCATTAAGTTCTCCACAATATTTAGGCAAATCAAATTTTACATCCAGTTTTATTTTAGGTTTATATCCACTCTTGAAAGGATTAGAAGAAATAAAATGAGGAGAAGATGGAGAAGAAGGAGAAGGAGAAGAGGGAGGAGAAGAAGAAAAGGGATGATCTGGTTTCTTGTCACCATCTCCATGTTGTTTCCCTTTCATGTCTTTTCGATCTTCTTGCTTCGACGAACCTTCTTCACGTGCCTTCCGTTCTTGTCTCTCTTGAAAAAGTATGTCCACCTTAGCCTTCATCTCGAGGAATGCTCTTCGAAATTCTTGTTCACTGATTTCTTCAGGAACCTCCATTCCAGAAACTGACATCTTTGGCAATGTTTTATGCTTTCCGATCTCAGGATCAAAGTCTTCGAGCTTGCCTTCACCCTTCTGAATCCTGGATCTCGTTAGTATTCAAAAACAAATAACTGCAATAAAAGTCAACTGAGCTCTGATACCAACTTGATCTGTGTAGGATCTAGACTAGATTGCAGTTTAAATGTTTAAACTTTTACAATGCTTTTACAATGATTATTTCAAGTTAATTAAAATGAAATTAACTTAAGGAAATAACAAAATGAAAGTAATAACAAGGTGATTATAATAGAAAGGAAATGAAAGACAGAAAGAGAGAGAAGAAGAGAAGTGCAAACAACGCTTGATAACGGAGTTCGTCACGAAAGTGACTACGTCTCCGGGTCCACTCCAATAGAGAGACCGATCCGATTAACTCCAAAATCAATTACAAATGATGCACCAAGACCATCAGTTCGGCAGCATAACAGGGCTCCGACATTCAACAATGGCTTGAAAATTCTTCAACAAGACCCCTCTCTTTCGATCAGCTCCACAGCTTCAAGACTTCGTCACCTGAAAAAAAAATAACTTATTCAACTCTCACCTCAAGCCCCCTTTTTATACAAATAATTTGCTCAATTTGGCCTTTAACCAATTGATTTGCAAATATTCACCTTATCTCTCCAAATACATAAAAATCTTTTACAATCTCCCTTTTTACATAATAAATCTTCAAAAATATCCCCTTGATTTACATAAAAATATTTAAAAATCTCCCTAAAATAATATAAGCCCTTCCATTCATTTATTTTCGGGCTTTGGAGGTTTTGGAGATTTTGTTTTAATCTTTAAAAAGATTAAAGTTTGTTTAATTTTCAATTTAGGGAGTTTGTTTTTGTTTTTATAGGCAATCGGTTTTAAGAATGTTGACAAAACAAATCGGGGCCTCTAGTATTTTGGACAGTTTCGAGTGGCTCGTTGGTGGAGGATAATTTTGGAAGCCGGCCGGTTCGGGGTTCAAAACCCCCGGCTGGCTTTTTACTAACAAACAAATCTGTTTGTTTTAACAAAACAAACCGCCGACGATACATAGACAGCGATAGGTGCGTAGTCTATTGGTAGCCCGCGCGTATAGGAAGCCAACGGGTGAGGGTTCGAGCCCCTTGCGGGCAGGTGAAACAATATTTTGCTAACAAACAGAACGAACGCCGACGACAGAGTAGAAGGCCACGTGTAAGAAGATAATTCACCGACAGAGATGAAGGAGGAGTACACGTGTCGTGTCATTACTCGTTGACATTGCCACATCCCCTGCCAACGCAACAACATAGTGCCAATTCAACATGCCAGGTGTCAAAATGTGACTCGCCAATCCTGATGACGTGGAGGATTACTTAATGCCGATGTGGATGCTGACTGGGACTGCTACTGGATGCCACGTCAACTCTGACTCGACTGCCACATGTCCGCAGACTCGGAGTACGGTGCCACGCAGAATGCTGACTGTATGTACGGACTGCCACGTGTCACTCTGCCATTGGACCGTACCATGATGATGTCATCATATAGATGACACGTGCCAACCGCGGATTGGTCCACTTTGAACTGCACAAATGCTGACGTCATCATGTACGGATGCTGACATCATCATGTACCTTTAAGTCCACCAAGTCAACCTGCAACTTTGACCGCTGATAACTCTCGCGTCCGATGTCGGATTTCGACGAAATGAACACCATCAGAATCGTCTCAACAAGCTCTTCGCGATGACGCCGGTTTCATTGATTTTTGACGACGCCATTTTTTTCCGCTTCCTGGACACCCCTGATCCTAGTTTGACCGAAGGTTTGACCGGCCATAACTCGTGCAAACGGACTCCTTTTTGCTCCGTTCGAGTTGCGTTGGAACCAGGACGCTGAGCTCTTACTGATGGTGTAGATTTTGGAGAAAAATAAGACACTTCAATTTTCACTGAAAAATGTCCACCGGATCAAAGAGCAATAAAATGATAATAACAAAAAATTTGGAAACTTTAATAGAGATGCAATAACAAAAACATAAAATGCATAAAATTCTCTTAAAATGATAGAAATTGCAATGCAAAATATGCAACTGGACTAATTTTCCCAAGGTGGCGAATGAGTCCAAGGATGAACTTTTTTTGAAATTTTTTAGAAAATTTAAGATGATTTTTATGCTTTTAAGATTTCCTAATGCAAAACTATGATGCAAATGCAGAATTTCAGTTTTTTGTAAATGATTAGAAATGAAAAAATGAAAGCTATATGATCTTTTCACTAATGCAATTTTGAAAACCCTAGGATGCAAAACAATGCAAAACCTAATGCAAGGTTGATGCAAGATAGCTCTAGGATATAAATGAACTCAAAATAAAAAGTAAAAATTCTCTAAAGTCAGGTTCACCAAAATGTAAACAAAGATTTTGGCACCCGAGGTCTTTTTAGCCCTTTTAGGGTTTTTCACCTAAAAGGGGAAAGATGGGCCAAAATGCAATGTAAACATTCAAAGATTAATGTGATATGGATGAAATATGCCTAAATGAGCTAATATAAATTCAAAAAATTGATGAAATAGATTACTAATTGAATGCAATTTGAGAAATGCAAAGTGTTTGGAAATACAGTGTTGTATGCAAACATGAACTAGAAGTATGGGCAAACAAGAACAAAAGTTAATGAAACTAAATGAGGTGCACCTAGATCTTGGAATTTGATGTTGAAAGGTTCTGTAATGCTGTAGAGATTGATCTTGAAGCCCACTGGGACTCATTCTCCACAGATGGAAAATTCATCATGTTTCTGGTAAAATCTGCTGGAACAGGTTTTGAGATGCCGAGAACATAGAACTTCAAAAAAAAAAAATTCTAGCCTAGAAATGGGACTCATTCACCACAAATGGAAAATTAGTCCACCTACATATTTCTGAAAAGTCAAAGGTCAACTTTGTAGGTCCTGGTTTGCACTTTTCTACCTAACAGCTTGCCAGATCTGAATCTAGAAATTTTGATGGGAAAATGGTCTCCAAGCTTCAAATAGGGTTATGTTGACTTTTATGACTCTAATGACTTTACAAAACCTTTTTGACACCTTTCTCTTTGAAAAATCTACCCAGTAGACCTGCAAACACATGCAAAGAGGGGGGAAACAGTTAAGAGTTAAAGTATAGGGGGTTTCCTTAGTCAAACCCCAATTTGGTAACAAACCCTTGATAATGAAATGAAATGAAATAAGGAGATAATGATGACAAAATAACATGCAATGTCATAAACTCACCAAACCCTTAATGTTGAAGTCTGAAGATATGTTGCTTCAAGATGCTTGAATGCTTGATTGAATGATGAAAATGCTAAAATGCTTGAATGTTATGATGCATGAATGAACTATGTTGATGGGGGGTTAAAATGAATAAAAAATCATGTATCTATACACAATTGTGCCCTAATTTCCTGAAAAATACATCATAGGCCAACCTTAGGTCTTTAGAATAAAAACCTGCAAGTAATTTGAATTTATTTTGATTTTTGTTCCAAGAGGGACTCATTCGCCCCTAGTGGTGAATGGGTCCCACTTAAGGCATGTGAATGGGTGTCAAAAATTAAGTTGTCTTAAATGATGTTTGTCGGGTTTGTATTCAAAAATACACTTAATTAAGGCTTGTAAGTGCATAAAGGGGCCAAATAAAGCATAAGAAAGGTGTATTTGTTGATGACAAGTCTAGAAAAGCGTGAAAGTTTGTTACAAGACTTTACAAAACTTTAAAATAAGACTTGGTAAGTGATAAAAAGAGGATATGTAGGTGAATTATAATAAGAAGAGTGTAGAAAAGTGTGAAAATGTGTCGCAACACCTTTACAAGACATCATAAAGTCTTAATGATTCATAAAGATTCAAGACCTAATTTGAATGTGTGGGCCACATTACAACATTAAATTAAGATAAAATCAATCCAAATAAGCATAAGGAGGGACAAAATAAGAAAAAGTAGAAGGGTTACTTTTTCTATGTCCACATATGAATTTGAAATTGATCTTGAAGGTGAACTTATTTTTTCCTGGATGAGATTAAGAAACTCGGGAAGAATAATTAGAGTTTAGAGTTGCAGCTTCAAGAAGAAAAGGAGTCCAAGGTCAAAATACCTTCAACCCTTGAAGAATATAATCATCTTATTAAGGATCTAAAGCTACAGCTAGTAGAGTCTAGAAGAGTTGAAGAAGTCACTTGCACAAACTTCCAAACCAAAATGGAAGATTGTCAAAAGCTAGAGGTTGAAGTGTTTTCTCTAGGAAAACAACTAGAGAAGGTAAATAAGGAGTTAAAGAGGAAGCTTCAAAATGAGCATAGCATTGAGTTATTTGAGAAAATGATTCTAAGTCAAAGGTCAATTTCAAACAAGTTTGGGTAAGGATATGAAGCAGAAAATAGTTACAAAGATGCTCCAATGTCTAAAAAGAATGATGGAAAAGCACCATTAGACTAAAATTCATCAAAAGAGGCAATATGTAAACAAGGAGAATCAAGAACTACTTCCAAAAGGCTTGTAGATGAGAACAATAATAAAGAAGGATACAAACTAGTTCATAATCCAAAGCAAGGACAAAGTTCTAAGGTTAGAAAAACTCCAAGGAAGAAAATAGATCTAAACTATCATTTTGTTGCTCCTAATGCTAAAGAAAAGAAGAAGACAAAAGAAAGTACCCTTGCACAAGTCAACAACATCAAGTTCAGAAAATCCTCTCATTCAGAATAGTATCAAATGTCTAGGTTTGAAAATTATTTTCATGGTTATTGTTATTCTTGTTATGAATTTGTTCATAGAGCAAGAGATTGTTGGATGCATGCAAGGAGACTTGGTTGGAATAATATTCCTTATGAATGTTCAAATAGAAGAAATAGTGTCTTATTTTATAAATGTAATTTTCTAGGTCATACTGCAAGGTCTTGTAGTACACAAGTGAGAAGTGATGCTTTTGGTTCTTCAAAAAAAAATAGTACTTTTGTACCTCCTATTGGTTACAATATTATATTCTATAGATGTAACAAGTTTGGACAAAGCACAATCTTGTAAGAGTAATCTAGTGGAACTTTTTAGTCATCACAAGAAATCAAGCACTATGAAAGTTTGGAGAAGGAAACAAGAGAAAGAGAAGAAAGAACCTAATCTTGCATGCATACTATACAAGAGACATTCATAACTACATGAAGAATAGCTTGAGTTGAGGGGGATATGTTTATTGATGTATCATTCAAACCCTATAGTTCCAACAATAAAGAGGTTGTCTCTCTATAGAGATAATGGTAACATGTGGTTATATTAAGTTCAGTAGTCAGTCATAGAGGTGTGTAATTAATTGAATTAATGGCAGTCAAGAAGTAAGTATATTAATTCTTCCAATATATTGTTACATGATTTTTAGCTTTTGGTAGAAATCAAGTAACTTAACTATTTTTTATTTTTGTGTTGTTTAAACACTTAAAAGATAAACCAGAAAACTGCTAGTTTCAATATGCATGAAAGAGTGATTGTCAAATGAATAGATTACATTTTTCCATTTCAATGTTGCAATTGTAGCAAATGAGAAAGAGACTCATAGATATTCAAATGTAGTCTTTATTGATAATCTTGAAGTGTACATGTCCCTCACAATCCAAGGGACTAACTCTCTTATTCATATGAAGCAATTCATACATGAATAAGTAAAGTAAACAAACAATGTACATATAAGAATGGAACCAGTCATTACCTGAGAATGACTAGTTACAGGTTGCCTAACTACTCTACTACTGCTACCCCGAGCTGCTACATCTAAAAAAGCAATGAAAGATTCAATCCTTACATACACATCTACCTATGCATGTATAAATTGATCCATAAGTGCATAAAATAAGCATGCAAACCTTGGATGTCTTGGAAAACAAAGAAGTCATCAAACACATCCAATATATGCATTTATTTTCTAATTGTTTACTTCTTGTGCAGATTTAGGACAAGTCTGGTTATTGTTCTGATTTAGATCAAATACAGCATGTGGGGAAAATGTAGCTCCCACAAGGGTAGAGCTCAGCATGCTTTGAAAGGGAAAGTAAATTGATCAACTTGATCAAATAATTATCCATTATCAATGCATTAAATCAATATGGAATCACACCAGTTGGTCAACCTTCATTATTAGATTTGAAAGATGCAACATATTGTGTTGGTATGTCCTTCAATCTTCTTAAGAAGATCCATGATTTTTTTATAAAGGAGGTGACTTCATAGATGCATCAAGTTCAATTATGCATCTCTTGAACAATGAGGAATCATTTCAAGCTGTTGTCAAGCCCCTCTCACCGTAACCCTATCCTCTCACTCTAACCCTATTGGGCAGTCACACATCACATAGGAAGGTGAGCTTTTAGGTCACCCACATATGTGACATGTGGTTTTCCAATAAAGTTAAAATGAGGAGACTGTGTGTATTTATTACACATAACCAGAAAGAGAGCAATGGTTGGGTCAAGGTCATGATACAAGTACAAGGAAAACACCTTTGCAAAAGATATAGGAGGCAATGGAATTGATATTGTTCATTCATAGGTGTACTTATGAAAATGAATGCAGTAAGTGAAATTCATTGTCATCGATAGGGACAGTAAAAACAATGCATGCTACAGTGATCTCATGAAGGACGACAATAATAAATGTATGCTACATGACAACAGGGGTAGTTACTATATTCAAAAAATGGAGCAAATGAGTCATGTTTCACCTTGGTGGAAAATGAGGAACTATGATATGAGCCATGCAATGAGGAGTACAATCAACTAACAACAAACATCAGCTACATATACATCAAGGAACTTACAAGGTTGACAAGCATGGGGGAGTATTCAAAATAGAGCATAATTTTTTTCATGGCAAAGAAACATGGCCATATATTTTGCTGCCCTCATAAGTGAGATGAATGAAATTTATATGTTGTCTTTTAGATTGAGAACATGATAAGCTTGAAAGCATTCCAAGCATGTAAAACAGGACAAAAAAGAAAAACAAAATCTGAAGTTGCACAAGGCTCTATTCAAGGCCTTCTCAATCAAACATTAGACAAACAAGTTGCCAGATAACATTCAATGCATGATGGTTTAACAAAAGACAAAGACATTCAAGAAACATCAACTCTAGTTGACACAGATATATGCCTATTATGAACATGCCATTACAAAAATTCATGAAAACAATGGAACCCTCATATGATGTGATCAAGATACAATTGCTATGTCGTAACACAAGGAGTAGGGTTTTGGTATTCTCTATACTCTCATGTAAATGTTTGAATAAGTTACCAAATGGTTTCCTCTAGAAATGATGCCTCTAAGCATATTACAAAGAAAGGAAAAGCACTGATAATAAAGATGGAAGTGGTCTTGATTGAATTAGACGAGCTCATGAAATTCAATTGTTGAAACCATCATGAATCATGGTGTTTTAGAGAATAGAGCATAGTCATGAATAAGAACAATGCCATTGGAGGTCACAGATTCATCTTCATGATTATCTATGAACTTGGAAAAACAAATCAACAGTGAATGCAAGGTGCAGTCATTACATAAAGAAAGTACTTATGGCACTGCTATCAAGAAGATGCTATTGTGATAGTGTCTCTACATGTAATACAAGGAATAAGCATGATCATCAAAGGACATGAAATATAGTCCATTCACAAGTTCAGATCATAAGTAAGGAGCAATCCTAGATTCAATCAAAATAGTGGCAGCCATTATTTCTAATGGGGCAGTCATGTGCATTGATAGACATAGATGTGCTTCAAGGTAAGTCACCAATTAATGAGTAGTTCGGTCAATTCAATGCATAAACAATGGGATGTGACAACCAATGAAAGATCATACAAAGTTGTATAGAAGAAATGAAAATGATAATTGTAGCTACAATTGTGAAAAGTGTAATCATGCTATTCTTGAAGAGAAACACTTTCCCATTCCTAATTTATCTTGAAGTTAGGAATACATCCTCTTGAAAGAAATAAGAGTCTATAGAAGAGTGTGGGGAGCTTAATTCAATATTTGCATCCGTTGGGTTAACATTCAAGGAGCTTTACATTGATAGGGATAATGACCATAAAGAGTGAAATGCAGAAGCCATTCACAGTGATAAACCCATTTTGGGGTTATGTCTTTTAAAGACATTCTACAGAAATGAAATGCATTGCAAAAAATAATTTATATGCTCATTGGGAAAAGCTTATTTTGCTACAATTGAAGTTTTATAAACTTGATTGTTGATAAGAATGCAGAGAGAATTATGGTATAGACATCAACTCAAGTTTTAGTGCAACAAAATGGATCATCTCATGTAGCTGTTTATTCAAAGCAGACACTATGCAATGACATGGAGACTTGTTTTTTGAAAAAATCTGAGGTTGTTTTCAAATTGAAAACATACCCATCTAGGTTCATCATAAAATTTGAGAAAGAAATGGCAATATGGTAAACATTCTATAGGAGTCAAAAAATGAAAATTCATGCATGTGTTATGATAGGCCATGGTGAAAATTGGCCTTTTCCTATGAAATATGAAAAACCCACCTGGGTTTTTTTTTAAATGGAGCCACATTGTTATATTCTACAGAAAAGTGAAATGATTTGCAAAATCATCTATATTTTTGCAACAAATCTGAGCTCTTTAAGAAAATTAAGGAAACCCACTTGGGTTCTTTACAAACGGTTGCAATTTCAACAAAAATGCATGCTACAGGAAACCCAAATAGGGGTTTTTCACAAGAATACAAAATGAAGCAGAAAAATCATGAATGAAGAAAACCCAATTTGCAAAATGGAGGTCGAACCCACAGCTGGTTCTTTCTTTTCTACATTCCAAGAAACCCATCTGGGTTGTCAAGATTTGTTAATACAAGGAGGAAATCAAAAGAATACATGAGGGTTTTCAGGAAATGAACACAAATGACATATTTTTCTTGTTCATAGCCATGGCCAGTGAGCCATTATTTCCATGAAACAACAGAAAAAGAACCAAATTTATTCAAAATTGCAGATAATGAAGTATTTCAAATGCTTAAAACAAAATGAAAGACATTTAAAAGCTTACATTCTAGCTTTTCTTGCTCACTGCAGGAGGAAAAAGACAATGCAAGGCTGGCTGGGAGCTTACCTGAGCTCGAGCAGTGAAATGTGTAGAGTTTTTCCACTCAAAACTTCCTATCAAGCTTCATACAAGCTTCTCATGGCGGATGTCAAACAAGAGAGCAACAATAGAAAACAAGAAAATGAAGTAAAGTTCATCAAAATGCTATAGGTCGCGGCCTCTAAGTTATAGAAACGACCTCCAAGTGGAAAAAATACAGATTTATACCAAACAAATACTTTTACATGTGTTTCCATGGTGTTTTCCTCACGAAGTCACCAAAAAACTAGTATGATCTCCATTTTCTTGTGTTTTCCCAAACCCCATGGCGGCAGAGCATCATTTTCCAAATTCTTCCATGCGACCAAATGATGGTGTTTTTCTATTATTTGAGTGTTATGATTAGGGTTTGACCTCCTTTGGATATCAATGGGATTTTTAATCCCTTATTTTAAAATCAAACACATGGTAAATCCAATGGGGACCGAAGTATGGTGTTCTCCTTTGGGTATTTTATGCCTTTAAGAACTTTTTCCCATTTTTTTCAAAACTTTGCTAAGTCATCAATTTCCCAATGGAGTGTGCAATGCAATATGGAGTATACCATGACCTATGTGTAATTCCTTATCCTGTGACTTGGAATATGCTTTCCAAGGGACTTGGAGGCCAGCCATATTGGCCAAGTGCTTTTGGATTATGAGGCCTTTACAAAACAATGTGCATGACCATGCGTGAGTAAAATGCAGAATATGGTAAGTTGATAGCTAAGTGCATTAGAAGCTTTTGAAAGCTTTTATCCATAACATTATATGTTGCATTTGTTTCCATATTTTGAGGATGTCATATGAGTGATTTGAAATTCACTTTTAGTTTCTCTTAATACAAATGTAATACATATTAATGGTGGGGCCCTTTGTCTTATTCTTAATTCTAAAGTGACTTGTTAAGTGATGTTTTATAAATCACTTAACAAGGTCATTATCTTTAATGTTTTAAAAGCCATGTGTTCTCAAAAAAAACACATATTGCATGATGGAGAATATGGTCAAGTCTTGAATGAGTACCAATGATGACTTGCAGAGGTGTGAGATGTGTGGGATGTTATTTTGACTATTTTTGGTGGAAAGGAGGCCAGCTGGAGGCATTTTTGTCACACTTTTGGGGTGACTAAATTGACTTGGCCTTACTTTTCTTCATTTGGAGGACATTTTGGAGAGTTCTAGAAGGTTCTTTTGGGGACTTTTCTATTTTATCTGGCTAGAATCTTCTAGAAACACTTGTGTGAGGTTTTGGTGGGGTTTTGGCTTAATTATGTTCATTTTTGAACATTTGAGGGGGTTCTTTATTTTTCCAGCAGGAGGATAGATTTATTTTCTTGGAGTTATTTTCATGGAGCTATATTGTACTCAAACAAACCTATTGTATAGTAAGCACTTTGAATTAATAAATTGGAACATTTTTATCTTATCTCTTCATGTTTCATGGTATGCCATTAATGGTTGATCAGTTTGTTTTGTGAAAATTCATCTTTCCTTGCAAACTTGTCTGATGCTCCTACATCCATTTAATAGAAAATTTATGTTTACAGGTTATAATTTATGTTGTTTAGTGGTGTTATTGACTGTGAAAATATATTTTCCTTTTGAAAGCACTGTTACAGACCTCCTTATAAATTATTGATGTGAACTACATTAGAAAGTGAGTTGTGTGAGTCAAGCTTTGAGATATTAATTTGAATGTGTAAGGCTATTAACAGGTCTAGGTTGTTTCGGTGCATCACCTTAGGTTCTTTTCAGCATTAGGTTTATTTTATACAAATCCTTACCCTTTACCTTTAGAAATTAATAGTTAGGTGACATCAAACGGGGAAGCCGGCCCATAATCCGAAGGTCTACTTTCAAACAGGTTACCCACAACCTAAAAGTAGTCCCATGTTAGTCCAAATCTGCTAAGTTCACTCAGGGCTTAGCAAATAGGGTGCAGATTTGGGGAGCTAACATGTATTTAACAAAGGGTAACACAAATATTAAGATGAAAATCACAAATTCATAAGAGAAATAGTATTTCTATAATAAGGTCAAGAGTTAGACACAATGTCACAAAGGAGATAAGGGTGGATCAATCAAAGAGAGCAAGGATCACAAGTCTTAGAGGCTTGAAGGACAGACTTGGAATATTATTCATAGTCATCAAACTTCATACAAGTCTTTAGAAAATCAAGAACAATGGGGAACTAGTCTACACAAGGGTAGTCCTTTAAGGTTGACAACGAGTACGGACTATGCAAAGAAATGAATATTCACCAATTCAAGTTGCAGCTATTCATTATCTTGTTTTTTATAGTATCATATGCAAAGGTGAATTCAAGGTGCTTGCTATAAGTGTTACTTGAATCTTGAACAGTGATCTTTCTACTCCTCTCAAGTGCTCTGATGTTAGTATCATATGGTTTTTGTAATGGTAATTGGTATAATAGATTACTGATAGTGTGGAGTGATAGCTTGTAGTGTGTACATATCATATTTGATTTGATCCTATTAATAATACTATTGTTGCAAGGATATTGTGATGTTTGTCAAAGCAATGTGCATTATTGACTGATTCAGTCTTTAATGTAGTTTTGGTTTGTTGAGTTGTGATTTGTTGAAAATTTTCAAGTGACATGGATACTTTGACAGTGATCTAGTCTTTGGTCAGTGATAATATGACACTTGGATAGTGATATTATGCTTACATATGTGTTGATATAGTGCTTCTTAACTGTGATATTTTTCTTAGTTGGCATGAAAAAGATTTGAAGTTCTCAGTCTGTGGTGATTGTGCTATACTAACGCCTATTGTTATGATAGTTTATTCCAATGGTCAGTGTTAGTGGTATTGGTGCAAAGTTGTGTGACAATGCTATGTTGCAAGTTTGGTATGCATATTTGTCAATGTAATAGTATATCAATGCTAGGTCTATACAATGGAGTATGAAGTATTTTACATGCTACTCAAATTGCATAACGCTCAGTGACATTACACAATGATAGTTCAAAGCCACTATTTTGGCATCTACCAATAGTTCTATGAATTTTTCCCAGTGATCTAGATGAGGGTGCTTCAAATATGTCTCAAATAGTTCTAATACTTGCAATCTATATGGATCTTAGTCTTGATATTGGTTTTTTCTTGGTCAATGTAGCAGTGTTATAGTCAATATAGTAATGTCTTTGGTTTGTTACATTGAGAATAATACTTCTACAAGACAGTGCTTGTATGGTGTTTGTATGGTTACAGTGGAGTTGATCAAATGTTCTTGACAATGGAATGCTCCTCAATCTACTTTATATTTGTGATGGTTCAGTATGTTGGTGACAGTGCTCAATGTCATGGTGTGTGTATCAAGATCATTTTCTCAGTGGTTCTTTGCATTAGCATTGTCACTAGTAACGATTTCATGACTTCTACTTCTATCTAGTCATTTGACAACTACCATGTTCTTAGTCATAGAGGGTGCAGTGACAGTGTACCTATCAAGTCATTTATTTTAGTGGTTACAATATTATTGACAGTCTACACTGTGGTAGTGATAATGAATGGTGTTCTAGATAGTGATGTGAATTATTATGACAAAGCAAAGATTTAATAACATAGTGAAGTGTCTTGATGTTCTTAAAAAATGAAGTATAGCTTTGCTTAATGCCTCTTGAGAGTGCTTTGTATGACCTCTTATTGAAAGGGGGAGAGATCATTGTGGTGACACTAATATGCTATAACATTGATAGTGGTTTGGTAGCAAGGTTCTTGACAAACCTTGACATGGTGTAACAATGCAGTTTTGCAATCTTTTTTGGCTTTCAATGAAGTTGTCAGGGTCTGACAATAATATCCATTTAACTCTGCAAGAATTCAACCCATCTCATATTTCTTTGATTTGACTTCCCTTGACTGTTCAAATACTACAAAGCTTGATGGTTAGTATACAACACAAATTTCTTAAGAAAAAAATAATGTATCCATTTCTTCAAAATTGAATTATGGCATATAACTCCTAATCATAAAATAAACATCTTCTGGAATCATTCAACTTCTCACTAGAATAAGCTATTGGTATTCCTTCTTGACTCAACATTTCTCCTATTGCATTTCCACTGGTGTCACAATCAACTTGAAATACTTTATCAAAATTAGGAAATGCTAACATTGGCTGCTCTATCACCTTTTGCTTCAACAATTCAAAACTTCTTTGTGCTTTGGATGTCCACCTAAAGTCTTTCCTATCTCCTCTCACTATTTCTATCATAGGTGTGAAAATTCTACTAAATCTCCTAATGATTTTTTAGTAGAAACTATCCAATCCATGAAATGATCTTACCTCCCCAATATTCACTGGTGTAGGTCACTCAAAAATTGCTCTAATGTTCTCAAGGTTCATCTTCAATCCTTCAGTAGAAATGACAAAACCTAGATATACCAACTCCATCTTCATAAATCTACACTTCTTGAAATTAATCAACAACTTCTACTCTCTCAATCTTTACAATACTTGTCTGATGTGCCACAAATTTTCCTCTCTAGTCTGATTGAAAATTATAATTTCATCTAAATAGACAATAACAAAATCACCCAATAATATATTTGATACCTCATTCATCAATCTCATGAAAGTGTTAGGTGCATTATTCAATCCAAAAGGTATCACTAACCACTCATATAATCATTCATTACTCTTAAATGTAGTCTTCCATTCATCTCCTTCTCTAATTCTAATTTGATTGTATCCACTCTTTAGGTGAATCTTTGTGAAATACTTTGCTCCACTCAAACAGTCCATAATATCATCCATCATTAGCAATAGAAACCTATACTTAACTTTGATCATATTGATTTCTCTTGAACCTGTACACATTCTCCATTCTCCATATTTCTTTGGTGCAAGTATAGTAGGTACCACACAAGGGCTTAAAATCTCTTTGATCAAACCTTTCTTCAACAACTCTTGTATCTATCGGTTCAATTTTGTATTCTTTGGAAGTGCCATCCTATGTGTTACTTTGTTAGGAAAACTTACTCTAGGTATTAGATCTATATGATGACTGATGCTCCAAACTGGCGACAATCCATCTAGTACATTCTCTGATATGATGTCTTCATAATCTGCCAATAGCTCTGCTACTTTTATCTACAGTGGATCAATGCCCTTGTTTGCCTCCATTCTACCACCTTTCTTTGGAATCAATGCAAAACATAGGTTCTCATGCCTCAATCCATCTATAAAATTCCTTCCATCTACCAAACATAGTTTGGTCGTGCCACAAGCTTCCTTTTTATCCTCTTCCTCTAAAGGTATCAATTTAATTCTCTTTCTATTTGAATTCACAGTATAGGTATTTCTTTTTCCATCATGAACTTTTTTCCTATCATATTGTCATGGTATTCCTAACAATAAATGGCATGCATCCATAATCATAATATCACACAATGCTTTATCATTATATGATCCTATATGAAATTTCACCAAGCATTCCTCGTTCACCAATATCTTATGTTCATCCTGAATCCATGCTATCCTATAGGGTTTTGGATGTTTCAACCTCTTCAGATTCAACTTGGTTACCATCTCTTCTAAAAATAGGTTATCATTGCTACCACTATCAATGATAACTTTACATACCTTTCCTCTAGACTTACACCTTGTTCTAAACAAATTATTTCTTTGCAGTGGTTCCTCAGTCACTTCTTCATGCATCAAATCTCTCCTCATTACCAATGATTTTACCTTCACTATTTTTCCAACTGAATTAGGGATCCAACAAATTCCTCATCCACATAATTTTCTCTTCCATTATGCTCATTTTTCTTATCGGTACTTCCTTGATGGCATTCAAATACTTTATGTCCTTCACCTCCACACTTGAAACAGGTTCCTCTAAATGGTTTCTTCTCAGATCTTCCTTTGTCTCTCCTATATCCCCCATTGTGGTAAGAATTATGACCTCCTCTCTCACTATGGTAGTAATTTCTATCTTCTCTCCCTTTGTGGTGTGGATTACAATCATTTTCTTCGTTGTGGTATGTTTTTCCATCTTTTTTCTACTCTACATATGGTCTTCTTTCTCCAGACAATGATCTACTCCTCTGGAATCTTCCTCTTGCACTTCTATGCCTTTGTTCAAACTTCTTGATCAACTTTTCCTCCACTTTCAGCTGAAATTGGTATGCTTCTTCAACTATTGTCATCTTCACCAGGCTTAGTTCTTCTTGGATGTTTGTTCTTAGTCCATTGATGTACCTCACCACCTTTTTTTTGCTTGCTTTGAACTATTTCTAGTTCTAATGATCATCTTGTAGAATTCTTTAGTATATTCCTTCATAGACTTTTCTTTTTTCCTTAGGTTCTGTAATCTTTTCAACAATTCTAATTCATAATCAATAGGTATGAATTAATTCTTTAATTTTGTCACCATTTTATCCCACTTTGTGATTTTATCCTTTTCTCTTCTATTTCTATCTAATAGAACTTCTTTCCACCATATAGCAGCATGTCCTTTCAACTTAGTTTTTACAAATATCACTCTTTCCAGATCTTCAATTTCTTCATACTCAAAGTATTCTTCCATATCATTGATCCAATCAATCAAATTCCTCACGGTTTAAATTTTTTTTATAATTTTAAATTTCAACTCTAGGTCTCTTACCAATTTTGGAAATAGATTTCAACATCTTCACTTGATATGATTTTTTGTCTTCTTCTAGGGCTTCTTCAATTTGATTTGCAGCATGATATAGGTCATCCTCATGTCTAGGGTTTAGGCCCCACCTTCGATCTTCTTCAACAACATCCAATCAGACTCTCATTATTTGCATCATTTCCAACATCTCATTCGTTCTTCTAGAAACATTGGGGTGCTAGCAAGTTGACTCCACTTTTTGGCCAAAAAGTGGAAGTGTTTTTCCTGATTTTCAGAATTTGACACATTTGACCTTAAAATTTGAAGCACTTAGAGATGGAATCTTCAAAAAATTCATTGATCATAAAATGTAGTACTTGGAGTCTAGTTTTCAAATATGTAATTTATTTCAATACCCAGATTGTACAAATTGAGTTTCAATAGGCATTTCTAAAAACCATTGTTTAAAAGTCACTTTTTTTTTACCATACCATGCATGTGTACAACATCCATATTTTCACCTAAATTATCGTATTTTTCTAAATACTTTTGGGAAAATATTTGTGACTCATGAAGCTTGTTCTTGATATTTTTTGTAATTTTTTATTGAATTTTTTTTTTTGTTAAATTTTTATTAGGCATATTCATGTTGTTTTGAAAAATCATCATGTATGACATGCATAAGATGACCTAAACTTATCATTTTTTGATTTTTTTTAAACAATTGAAAAGAATTTTCTAAATTTTGTTCTCATGCAATCCATTCGTCAAAATGTTATGTTGATCAAAAGTTATTAAAATAGTAAAAAACCCTAATATTTAAAGTTTATGGACCAGTTTCATCATAAATTAATTGAAAAATAGAAAAAAAAATCCAATTGTAAAAAAAACTTACATATTTGGAATCTGCATTGTCTCATCTAAAATGGTTTTTAATTTCATCAAAAAATTATGCAAAAAACGTCGTCAGCCATATGTCCAAACTCGGTATTTTTCTCTGATATTGTTAGGACCTTCAACTTGCAAGTCAAACCAGGTTGAAGGCCTAGGTTTGAATTCTCAATGCTTTTTCCGAACCAAAATACAAGGCAGAAACCCGACCACAAAGCAAATCCAAATTCATTTTTTTGGAAACGAGATCCCGTTTTATAATTGGGATCTCGTTTCCCAATATTAAATGTTGTGACCATTGATAGGGAAACAAGATCCCGCTTTATAAATGGGATCATGTTCCTTTGTCAATGGTCCCCACATTTAATATTTTGAACAAGATCCTGATTATAAAATGGGATCTTGTTTGTTAATAAACAGGATCCCGTTTGTTTTTAATTGTTTTATTTAAATTTATTGTCAAAATTTACTGTGAAGTCAGCAACTTCACATGTACGGCCGAGAGCAGTAAAATTGGGATATTTTTCAACTATTGTCTTTACAGGTCGTGAACTTGCATTTTTGATTAATTTTTTCAAAGGAGGCATCATGTAAACTATTTTTGAAGTGGAATTTTGTTAGTTTTGTACTTGTTTGGAGGAACAAAAGGTCTTCAACTTGCAATATGGATTGATTTTTTCAGAGGCATGAAGAAAATAGTTTTTAAAGTGGAATTGTGCTAGTTTTCTACTTGTTTTAAGGAACACAAGAGGAAGAATTTTGTCCTTATAAGTCTTCAACTTCCAATTTGGATTGAATTTTTTGAAGAATTTCACTATTGACATTCATTTGTGCTTGAGAATTTTATAATCATGGGAGATAAAGCTCATAATAAGAGGAAGACATTAACTCCTGAAGAAATTGAAGCAAAAAAAGAGGAGAGACAAAGACAAAGAGAAAGAAGAATGAGAATTAAATCAATGGGGGAGCATCCAATTCCACAACTATTGAAGATGAAAACATTGAGGAGACCATGGTTGTAGATTAAGCTAATTTGCAAGAAGTCAATTTGGAGAAGAATATGATTATACAAGCAAGTCCTACTATGTCTTCAAATCCCTCTTTCAATGCTATGGAGAATGTTTCAATATGCACAAATCCAGGTACATCTTCAAATCCACATGTTAGTGAAATGGTAAATTCGTATGTAGAATTTTTACAAGATGTTGGACTTAATGATGTTGACATTGATAATATTCAAAGAGATGAAAATTTTATAGAATTTGTTGAAAATGAAAATGAGAATGATCCTTTTCTTGAAAATGAAAACAAAAAATGTTTTGTTGATGAAAATGAAGATGAAAATGTAAATCGTTTTGAAGTTGAAAATGAAAATGAAAATGAAGATGAAGATGAAGATGAAAATCTAGAATGTGATGTTGAATTTAATGAAAATACCTTTTTTTTTAAATTGAAAGTGGTGTTTTCGATAATCTTCTTGGTCAAATTTCTTGGAGGAAAATAAGAACACATGCAAATAGAATATACAACAAATTCTTTTATCGTAAAAAATTTGCGATTCAATGTCAACTAATGATGCAATTGATGAGAATGAAAAAAATGAGGAAAAATCAAAAAGAAAAGGTTAGGGTTTTTTGTTAAACCAAAAAGAAAATATCAATCATTAAAACATGTTATGTCTACTATTGCTAGTGCCATTCAATCTATTGGGAAAAATAGTCGATCTAAAGATAAAAATGCAACAAGAAGAGCTATAACAACTCCTATAGTTAATAAAGAAAATTTGAATAAAAGAATGGTAAGCAATATTAGTGAAGTTTTAAAAATACATCCTAAAACATTGCTAAGAGCGGAAAAAAGAAGAGAAAGTATAGAAAATGATTCTATCAACCAATGTTGGAGTTTCAGTGGTCAACTCCCGAGGTTTGATATGAAATTGAATGTTGAAATTAAATCTTTGATCAAAAAATATTGGCATGATACTACTAGGGTTTCATCTAATGCTAGAGATGTTTTAAAATTAAGGGTGGGATCCAAAGTTCATGATCCTCACCCAAAAAACCTATTAGATACAACACAAACTGAATTTTATAGAAATTTTTGTGGTGATTTAGTGTTACCTAGTAATATTAAAATAAGTCAAAGGTCTTTTGAAAAATGTAAACTGTGGTATGTAAAAATTAATAAGCAACAAATATCTTGTTGTTGTAAAATGCATGTTCAATTTCATTATTTTTATGATGTTTTTTGATATATACATTGTACCTTGCATACTAACATGATTATACAGGAATGTGGTATTAATATGCCACCTGAAGCAATAAGGGAGTTTATTTTAGGTTTGTTTTCTGAAAGATCTAATGGTAAATTGTTTTCTTTAAGTTCTTGTATTTCTGGACAATGCATTGACTATGGAAATCTTTCATTCTTAAGAATTTGTATGCATGAAAGTGTTGATAACGATTTTGGACAACAATTAGTAGATGTTAAAAGATTTAAGAATGTTCACTATTCATTAAAATATGGAAAAATAGGAAAGCATTGTGATTTAGTTACAGAAAAAGTTAGTGTGCATGCATTCATGAGTGAATTTAAGAACAAGATTGTACCAAAATATGTCATGTGCTCTCAACATGCTCAATGGCTTGATGGCCAATTTCATGCATGTAGAAACACATTTCCAATTGGTACTATACTTTCAATGGTTGATTTTGTGAAAAATTATACTCTAGCTTCGCAAGAGGAAATTCAATCAAATATTATAATTCAGTGCAAGTAGCTATGTTTGTCCATATTGTTTATAGACATGCAGATGATAGCATTGAGGATTACAGAAAAATTTTGAGGGAGTATCATTTTTATTTGAGTGACAACCGATTACACTTGTCAGATTTTGTTCAATACTGTTTCAATATATTTTATAGAAATTTAAGAGAAAGAGGAATCCATATGAAAGAACACCTCATATGGTCAGATAATTGTACAGGGAAATTCAAGAATACTCGAATATTCTATTGGTTAAGTAGGGTTCACAAGGAACTTAATGTCCAATATATATGGAGTTTTTTTGAAGCTGGGCATGGTAAAGGAGAACATGATGGAGCTGGTGTGTGTGTCAAAAGAATTCTTGGTAGAGAAAAATTAAAATTCGAGGATGCAATAAAATTTAAAGATGCACACAGGATTGTGGATTGGTGTAATACAAGATTATTTGCACCTGGTTTGAGTGAGTACTCTACAGTTCATCAATTTTTTTGGTTGGTTGAAATAGATAACATTGTACCTAGAGTTGACTATGAGATAATCAGTGGATCTACTAAATGGCATTCATTTAGGAGTTCGAAAAGAAGCACATGGACTATCTGGACAAGGGAGCTTGCATTTTTTTGCCAATTTTGTATCTCAGGAGATTGGGAAGCATGTGAAAATATAGAATGGGTTGAACAGTGGGAGAAAAGATCGTTGACACCTGCACAAGCACATGATGATATAAAAGAACTATTGAATAAAATGATCAAGTGTTTGCATCTAAGGACTATGACCGTGTTTTAGACCTTGTACAACAAGGTAATTTAATTCAATTTATTTCATTTTATTTCACTTTATTAAGTTATTTTGTAATACTAAATTATTTATATGGATATGCCCAAGTTATTAAATCAATTTTTGTTTGCAGAACATGTGTATGTTGTTGTTGCACCTGATGGGAATGAAGAGCAAACAGAATATTGGTTGGCTTGTTGTGTGGAGACTAAACATAAGTTAATAGCACCTCGAGAAGATGATGATGGCTATCATTATCCAATAGGTGTGGTGATCCCCTTAAGACATCCCCTTAAGTAATTTTTTAGAAAAAGTCTTTGATCCCCTTAAGAAAATTTTGAGAACTTATTTGATGATGGTTTTCATGTTTTCTAATAGGATCGGTGGTGGTTGTTGGCACTTGGCTACGAAAATACCTGGCAAGGAAGAATGGTCTACCTACATTCAAATATTATGAAACGCATAAAAAGATTATACATTATTCACATTTGGTGGTGGCAAAAAATATAAAACTAGATCAGTATCGTGGAAGACCTGCAAATAAAGTGTTATGGACAATTTCTATGGAAGAGCATGAGACAATCATAGATGCATTGCAAAGAAAAGAGGATGCAGATGGTACAATGGAATAAGTAAATATAGGTAAGTATAGTTTTAGTTTGATATTATCCTTTTAAATAGATTAAATATATGTTTTGATATTGGTCAAGTGTGTTATTAGTTGAAATTGATTAAAATTTTCCTTTTATAGATCCTTAATCCATAATTAGAAAAAGGATCTAGTCCATGTGGATTCAACCTAGACAACATGGAATACTTGGTAAAAATAGGTAATTATTAGTTAAATTATATTTAAATACATGTTTTGATTACATATTGATATTGCTTGTACATTAATAGTTAAAATTGATTTATTATCCTTTTTTGTATCCTTAAGCCATCATTGCATTGATCTCATACTTTGAAACAATAAGGAGAGGATGCCTGGATTCAGCCTACACACTAGTGTGGAATACTTTTAAATGCAGGTACTTGATTTGTGTACATATAGATAGTTATATAAATTAAAATATGTATGTTTTGATGATTTCATTGATATTGCTTTTATCTTTTTGATATCAGGTGGTCTAAAGACCTACTACATTTTGGGCACGAGTTTGAGATGTTCTTGAGATGGCATGTCCAAATTTTGTAAACATTGTTTTGAGATGACATATATGTACATACATACTTACATATTATTACAAATTAATAAAATATGTAAGCCTCATTTATGCCTAAGGCATGTTACTTGAATGAAAATAAAATTAACTAAATTAATATAGGACAATTTATGAATGGTATAGGGTTTAGGGTTTAGAGTTTAGGATTTAGGTTTTAGGGTAATAGGATGTAGGCATGTTACTTGAATGAAAATACAATTAACTAAATTAATATAGGACAATTTATGAATGGTATAGGGTTTACGGTTTAGAGTTTAGGATTTAGGTTTTAGGGTAATAGGATGTAGGCATGTTACTTGAATGAAAATACAATTAACTAAATTAATATAGGACAATTTATGAATGGTATAGGGTTTACGGTTTAGAGTTTAGGATTTAGGTTTTAGGGTAATAGGATGTAGGCATGTTACTTGAATGAAAATACAATTAACTAAATTAATATAGGACAATTTATGAATGGTATAGGGTTTACGGTTTAGAGTTTAGGATTTAGGTTTTAGGGTAATAGGATGTAGGCATGTTACTTGAATGAAAATACAATTAACTAAATTAATATAGGACAATTTATGAATGGTATAGGGTTTACAGTTTAGAGTTTAGGATTTAGGTTTTAGGGTAATAGGATGCCTTAAGGGGATCTATGTAGTAAGGTCCTAGTACAAAATGGCATGGATTTTAAGTGAATATAATTTGGTGAAGATGCCCAAGGCAGCCAAATTTCATTAAGGTTTGAGGCAACTTCACCAAATTTTATTCACTTGAGCCATGTCATTTTGTCCTAGGAACTTACTAGACTTAGATCCTCTTAAGCCATCCTATCACCCTAAATTGTAAATTGATCAACCTAGATCATGATTTATCTCATTCATATTATAATCTTGCACGATCTTATTATTGTTAATTTGGTTTCCTTGGGCAACTTCACCAAATTTTGAGAACTTATTTGATCCCCTTAAGAAATGTCATATTAGGACCCCTTAAGAAATCAATTTATGGTTTAGGGTGATAGGATGGCTTAAGGGGATCTATGTCTAGTGAGGTCCTAGGAAAAAAATGACATGGCTCAAGTGAATAAAATCTAGTGAAGTTTCCCAAGGCAACCAAATTTCATTAAGATCCTAAGAAAAAATGATGGCTTTAGGGTTTAGGGTTTAGAGTTTAGAGTTTAGAGTTTAGGGTTTAGGGTAATAGGATAGCTTAAGGGGATCTATGTAGTAAGATCCTACGACAAAATTACATGGCTTAAGGGAATAAAATTTGGCAGATTTGCCTAAGGCAACCAAATTTCATTTTAAGGTCCTAGGACAAAATGAATGATTTAGTGTTTAGGGTTTAGATTTTAGAGTTCAGGGTTTAGGGTTTACAAAACTTAGGGTGAATTTTTGGTGTCCCTTGGAATATAATGAACTTGCAAGTTAGTAAATAACAATTTCTTGTGGAATAGTTGATTGAGATAGCTCTTGTTTCAACTGACCAACCTAGATCATGAAATCTCATTCATATTATAATCTTGCACGATCTTATTATTGTTAAATTCGGTTGCCTTGGGAAACTTCACCAAATTTTGAGAACTTCTTTGATCCCCTTAATAAATGTCATATTAGGACCCCTTAAGACATCAATTTATGATTTAGGGTGATAGGATGGCTTAAGGGGATCTATGTCTAGTGAGGTCCTAGGACAAAATGACATGGCTCAATTGAATAAAATTTGGTGACATTTCCCAAGGCAACCAAATTTCATTAAGGGCCTAGGAAAAAATGTTGTATTTAGGGTTTAGGGTTTAGAGTTTAGAGTTTAGGGTTTAGGGTAATAGGATGGCTTAAGGGGATCCTTGTAGTAAGGTCCTATGACAAAATGACATGGCTTAAGGGAATAAAATTTGGTGGAGTTGCCTAAGGCAACCAAATGGTCCTAAGACAAGATGAATGCTTTAGTGTTAAGGGTTTAGATTTTAGAGTTCAGAGTTTAGGGTTTAGTGAACTTAGGGTCAAGTTTGGGTGGCCCTTGGAATAATGGACTTGCAAGTTAGTGCCTAGTTTATGAATATTTTTTTATTTTATGAATAGATTGACTATTTCTGTAATAGAAACACATAATTATGTATTATTAAGATTGATTTTGATGTATATTTTAACTGGATATTTTTTAAATTGAATATAATATTATTTTATTTAACATTTTTTTCATTAATATTTCCCACTTAAATGAATTTTATGATATAAAATGTATAACATAAAAATAGTTATTGTTGAATCAAGTATTTTATTTTCGATTGTTTGGAATTGAAAGAACCTAAAAGAAAGAAAAGAAAAATATTTAGATTCTTTTAGTGTCTAGGTAACTAGTGCAAAAATTGAGATTTTAGACTAAACTAGAAGCCTAATTAACAAGTAATTGACTAGAATGAGGATTAAGATTGTCAAAAGACAACAGACAACACATGCAAACAAGAAATGGAAATAAGGCATGACTAAGAGAGATCAAAACATAAAATAGAAATGAATGTTGAATACTATCTAATTAAGTGACAATTGGAAATCGATTGTACACTTGGATTTATGAATTTGCTAACTAAATTTGCAAACAAACATTGATAAAATTTATGAATTGTAACTATTCTTTAACATATTGTTTTCTAATATAATTATAATTTAACATTGAAACTAAAGTTTAACATATCGTTTTCTTCATACAATGCAAATGAAATTTAAAACATTTAAGCAATGCAAATGAATTTTCTTGAGCTCAAAATTAGGGTTTTCAAAATCAAAATGATTTTTTCAATTTCAATTAAATTTAGGGTTTCAATTTCTAAGCAATTATGGTTTTTAATGCAATTTTTTTGTTTCATTTCAAACTAGGGTTTCAAATTCTTTTTTGTTTGATTTGAATTTAGGGTTTCAAAAAGCTTGATTAGGGTTTCTAAATGCAATTTTTTTATTTCATTTCAATTTCTAGGGTTTTGAAATGCATTTTGTTTTGATTTGTTTCAATTAGGGTTTTCAAATACAATTTTTTTTGGTTTGATCGAACAATTTAGGTTTCAAAAGCTAAATTTTGTTTCTAAAATACAATTCAAGGTTCATTTTTTTGTTTCTATTCAATATCTTCAGGTTTTATTAATTTTTTTCATCTATTTCTACTATAACAAGAAATAAAATGCTTAAAATGTCAAATAAATTTAAAAAACATGCTAAAATCAATTATTCTATTGACAATTTCAATAAAAAATGAAAAAATGCAAAAAAAAATGGGGGTGGAAGAGTACCTGGAGTTTGTTTTTGGTGGTTGTTTTTGCTCACAACTCAAGATCCTATGCTCTGCTAAAATGCAGGTTTTTTTGTTTTTAAAAATTAAATACCATTACAAAACAGGATCTCATTTTGTACTAATCGGGATCTCGTTCCCTGTCCATCGGTTCGGGACCCTTTAAAAAATGGGATCCTAATTTTTAAAAAGCAAGATCCTGTTTTACATTTAGCCTCAGGATCCCGAAGCTAAACGAGATCCCAATTTTTAAAAATTGGGATCCCGTTTTTGCAATGTCGATTTTTTTTTTGGATAAGGAAAAAAATTCCACGTTTCATGGACTCAACTTTGTGCAATTACCTATTGGTCATACTAGACACTCTCCTTAGAATCATCTCTCCCCTTGGATCCAATGCAACTACATTTATTTAGTGATCTGGATATAACGATTTCAACTACCTCATATTCAACGATCGGTTGAAATCACATGCAGTCTGCCTCAAGTTGGAGATCTTTTCACCACAAGGAATTCCTTCTCAGGACTTGCAAACTTACTTTGATACCACTTGGTGTAGTCACGAATGGATGGTCTAAAAATAACTATCCAACAGTGTAGCTTAGAGCTAACACAACTGAAATAACACAAGATATTGATTATAGAAAACATGAACTTTTATTGATTTAATAACTAGAATTCCTACATTCATCATATGCCTCGTATGCAAAATGGCTAGGGCTCACAAGCCTATCGTAAGTGCATTACAACATTACAAATGGGAAAAGGCCTTATTTGAACAACTGATCCTAATTACTTGTGATCTATCTATCTAACTATTGATGACTGCTTTACAATGAATTAAAATGATCTTAAATATGATTCTCCAACTTGAAATATGGTTTACATCAGCATCAAGGGTTTACAAACCTAATGCAAGATCAAACATGTAGGTCGACCAAACAACATGAAAGATAATCCTTCAGGAATGAAACGTATTGTGGATCTTCAAGAAAGAACCCCTTGGACCTAAAATCCATGTATGATGTTCTATTAAGCTCCACATTATTTGGAATAGGTCCACACAACAAGTCTAGACCAGGTCGGCCCCAAATGCTCTAACTCTAAATTAATAGTGAAATTTTGAGAGCGATGACTTTCTAAATACATAGGATGGATGAGTATGCACTTGGTTAGAGGAACTAGGTTCACTCATGGTTGAGGGTTTAGGCTTGATTTGTGATTCAATCTCAAGATGTAAAAGACCAAACATCTCTAATGGTGGAATAGGAGGAGGTGTTGGTTGTTGCATGGAAGGGTAAAATGATGTATTAGTCTCAAGGTTTTCAAGACAATTACATATGAAATCATGCATGCTTTCATCATCTTCACCTAAGATTTCAACTCCACGAGGACATTCATTACCTAGGTCAGTTGAGCATGATTAGGTTCTATTACATTAGGATCATTACCAAACATACAACTTGAGACATCAACTAAATATGTTAAGGACTTCCATATGTTACCAATACACATGTCCATTATGCAAGAATGAATTGAAAAGATAAATTATAATTTTTTAGATTTAAAACAAGATAAAAAATTTATTATACTATGTAAAAACTTGGAAATGATGTCTTTTAGATGCAATTTCAAATTCAAACAATGCATTGAATTTGACAAATTAAGCTTAATATGAACAATTTTAGATAACAAAAAATTTGGAAACTGAAATAGCGGACTGAATACAGAAACACAGAATGTAGAAAAAGTGTTTTTGATGATCAAAAATTTAGAAAAGGCCTTGATCAAGGACTCATTCGCCCATGGTTGAATGGGTCTCACTTTAGGGTTTTTAAAAATCAATTTACATATTTCTAAGGTGATTTTTATGCTTTTTAGATTTTGGTTTCAAATAGGTAGTTATAGTTTCAGATTTCTAGAAAATTAGATCTAAATGCAAGTGAAAAATGATGTTAAATGACAAGAAAAAATACCTAATTTGAGATGAAATTTTTATTCAATTTTCGAATGTAAATGACTTATCATAAAAAATGACTGATATTTTTAAATTTTCTAGATTTTAAAGAATGCAAAAATGCAAACCTAAACCCTAAATGAGATGCAAACTAATTGAAGTAAACAACCCTAAATGAGATGCAAATCAATGCCATGCAATGCAAATGAATTCAAAACCTAGATCTAGGGCTGAAAATGGACTCCAAATTAGCAAGTTATGATGCTCAAACATTGAGTTCACCAAAATGAAAAGGTGAAAAATAGGTTTTTTCACCAAATATGGAATTGATGAACAATCAGGGGCCTATTTTCCTTTATTTCATTAGGAAATGAGTTCCCCACAAAGAATTGACTAACAACCCTTAGGTGAATCAACTAAATGTGAGAATCTCCAGGCTTCCTTATGCTTGAGGATAGGGTTCAAGGTAAAACAACACTTTGGGGAGAAAAACTAAAAATAGAAAATTGATTCCAAAATTCAATCTAACACTTGAAACAACAATATTAAAATCAATATTAGTAGAACTAGAAAACATATTGCATATCTAAGAAGGGAAGAAGTGTGTTTACCAGTCAATAAGAGGCAGTTTCTGAAGGCTGACAGGAACTCATTCGCCCATGGGTGAATGGGTCTTTTATCAGGGATTTTTCGCAACTTTTGGGAGCCTCTAATGCTAATCTATAGCTTCTAATTTATCCAAGTTCTAATGTCAAAAAGTCATAAATCAGATCTGTAGGTTAGATTTTGTGATTTGACAACTTTGACAACTTTGACAATCTTGTACTTCAAAAGGTCTTCAATCCTTCTTCACCCTAAATCACTCAACAAACCCTTGAATGAAACCTTCATAATGAACATCTTAGAAGGTCTGTAACTTGCATGAAATGGATGAATTGGATGTGTATCTTGACACTTGAATAATGTTTTGAATGCTTGAACTTGATCTTCAAACCTACATCGCAATGTTAGCTCCAAAAACATGCATGATGCAAGAAGACTTTAACATGATGAATAGATCTTGAATGCTCCAATAAATATTTGATATATCTACTCTCAAATTTTCTTGATCATCAAATTTTCTCTTGTGAAATTACTCTTGAAATTCTAGGTGAAACTTAGAAAATAAGTTTGTATTTATAGGTATGTATCATTAATTTCCCGAATTCAAATATCACAAGCCGACCTTGAAAAATGAATTTGGAGATGTTAAAATACTACCAAAAACATATTTAAATTTAGGTCCAAAGGTCTAGGGAGGACCCATTATCCCATGGGTGAATGGATCCCAGGTCCCTATTCCTAGAACACACATTGCTCAATGTAAAGTGTTATGTATTGGCATTAATTATTGTCGGGTTTTCCCTTCAGAAAATTTAATTTATTAGGCTTGTAAATGAAGAAAAGGGATAATTAAGGCCTAATTAAGCTCATTTTAATTAAGAGGGCCCAAATAAGTGTGAAAATATAAATGGGTACATTTAACAACACTAAATTAAGACATTATTAGGGCAAGTGCATAAAGTTGGGTTACAATTTTGTAGCCAATTTCAAAACAAAATTGAAAACTCATAATGCAAGTGCGTTATAATGCACTCGCATTATGAAAATTTAAAAGCAAAAAAAAAAAGTGAAAGTGATTCACTTTATGTCGACTGTTCTTCTGCTTTTCCCACGGCCAAAAACCCTCATTTTCGTGCTCGCATTCTAGGAGGAGGGATTAAGCAAAAATCTTCAACAATGGTTGCTATTTCTTTGCAAGGATGGTGCCATGATGATGAAGAGGTGGGAGAGGTAAGTATTGTTTGCTATTTTTTTTGAATTTATTAGTTTTAGGTTGATTTTGTTAGTTTAAGGTTATATTTGATATATAAATTTTTGAATTTGTAGTAGATGCAAATGAACCCGCAAACCCAAAAAATTCTCAATAAGAAGAGTAACCAAATCTTGAACAAGAAAATCAACCTAAACAACAACCTCCTCCACCAATCCCTCAACACCCTCCTAGCACTCAACACAATTTAATGAGTGAGATTGAGAGCAACAAAAAATAAATTGAGGATTTTATTAGTAGGTTGAGTGATCCAAATGGTTCAATCATAGAAAGAATGACCCTCGCAAATTCATTGAAACATATGTTAAAAAAATTGGATTCAATTAGCAAACAAATAACTGGATGGAAAGATAGGAGGCAGGTGGCTAGGGCATATTATGCAAATAAACTATCATATAAACAAGTAAGGGATTTAAAAATTACAAAAGGTGATTTGTGTTCATTATTCACTGACCCACACACAAATCAAAATCCTACCCTAAATGTGAAGAGGTTTCCTATTCATTGATGTCACCACCAAGAGATTAGGAACCATTTTTATGATAGGTGGTACATGGTCTTTGATGACCGACCATGCAACAATTGTGAAGTCCCCCAGTATTTTCTTAGGAAACTATACAGTGAGTTCATATTCAACAAAATCCCAAATTATTTTGATATGAGGGACTTCCAGGGGAGAGGTGGGGGGTCAGCTCAGGATAGGCCCGGTGCACAGCCGGATCCTACATGGCAAGGGAGACGAAATCTCACTAGGCCACCTCGTGAGCACGTTGTTATGCCTTTGATCGCGAAGGAGAGTGCCAATGTAGAGACATTGTAGGTGATCAGCACTTTGACCCAGAGTTCCATCCATCATACTATCCCTATTCTACAGTGCCATGCAAGGGAGTTTTCGAGTGGTGGCCTTCAAACCCATGTGTGTCAATCTTGGAGGGTGACTTGTTTAGATGACCCCACCGGCACTCAGGAGGCTATTGCAGAGGATCTGTATGCAGCTACAGAGATGGAGAGGGCAGCTGACATTTTGCATAATGCGTATGGAATTGATACTCGGGTAAAATTTAGCATGTTCATTGAATTTAATTTATTAAATTTCAATTTTGAAATACAAGATTAACTAATTTAGTTTTATGATTTTAATAAAATTACAGGGTCGCAGTGTTGAGACTAGATACACCAGCCCTCCACCTACTTATTTCTACAGTACACCTATCGGCGGGGTATGTAACTAGTAAACAATTATAAATTTATTACATGTTAATAGCATTGTTTTATGAATGGTATTTTAATATGTGATTTTGGATGTTGAACAGGGTAATATTGGAGGTTTTGAGGGAATACCTCTCAGTGCCAGTGGATTTACTCAAACCTTCACGTAGGTAATAGAATAAATAGTTTAACTAATGAATTATACTTAATAGATTTGTGTATTTTATATTCATATCATTGGTTACATTGCATTGCACATCATTCAAACTCAAAGCATTACTTCACATTCCATAACTAATAACTAGATGTTGATAGATGACAAAATTTCAACTTCAATATATAGTTGTTTAGAAAGTCAACATAAGCAACTTGATGCAATTTCTTCACATGGAGGCATGTGCGTGCAAAGGTGCACCTGCACAACAAACTATGGATGCTTGGAAAAAATCAATGAAACCATAATAGTAAGCAATAGCATAGACAAGGCAATTAGTAGTTTCAAAAAATTCCTTGAAGAAATGCGGTCTCATGGCACAATGGAATTCCATTCCATCACCATGAGACCACATTTCTTCAAGGCATTTCTTCAAAATGCTCACCACCTTTTCAAAGATACCACATTTTTCATACATGTGCACCAAAGCATTTTATCAAACTACTCGTGCTTCCTTGCTGATATGGCTAAAAGACTAAAATACGTGCTTTCCAACAAACTATGGATACTTGGAAAAATTTCTACCAAAGCATAATAGTAAGCAATAATTTACCATAGAGAAGGCAATGAACTTTTTTAAAAAGTTCCTGAAAGAAATGTGTTCTTATGGTGATGGAATTCCATTACGTGCATTTGTTTGTAATGGTATTCCATCACCACGAGACCCCATTTCTTTTGAGGAATTTTTTCAAAGAGTTCAAGTTGCTTTCTCTATGCCACCACATTTTTCGTACATACATGTCTATGAAATAATTTAATCAAATAATTCAGTGGATTGCTGCTATGCGTAAAAGCCTAAAAAAATGTCCTTTCGAACAAGATATGGATAAGGAGAATAGTAAGCATGATAATCAGAAATATATAGTTTAATAAGTACTCAAAATTTTGTTCATTAGATCTCATACACTATAAGTCATGACGTGGATCGCTATTGTAACTTTTTTGTGATTAAATAATGTTTTGTTTTATTTTCTAATGTTGGTTGTGGAAACGCCTCCAAATGTTACGAGGGAAATGGATATCGGTGTTTCATCCGCTATACAATCCTCGATGGCTCTAACAGGGGAGGTATGAGGTAAATTACTAAATTTCAATTTACATTCGTTGTTATAGATGTTAGTTCGAGTGAAAAATAAAACCAAATTATTGATTCGTAGTCTAATTTCTATTTGGATGGTTTATACAGGGTTTGAGCATACCTCAACATCGGCTTGTGAATATTTCCCTCGTGGAGAGTGATCGTGAGATGGCCGTAAGTGATTTTTTTTTTAAAATATATCATTTTTTATAATCTAATTTCTATATATTAATGTCTTTACTTCTTAAATTGTAACAATTAAAACTTCACCAATAGCTTAACACTAGTAGGAGGAGCAACAGGGGAACTCCTCAAGTGCAGCAGAAATGAGTAACAGACCTATCACCATCCGATCGACCAGCAAAGGGAAAGATTTTATTTTGAGAGCCTGGAGAGCAATGACTTTTGATTCCAGAGCCCTTTGTTGTATGCCTACATGGTAGTTTTGTACATATTTTGTATTGGATATATTTGACATTGTATGCCTATATGGCATTCTCGTAAGCCTATACGGCTATTTTGTACCTATATTTTATACTTAGATCGACATATATTGATGTATGCATACATGGCTATTTAGTTAATACAAATCTTTTTTTATTGATGGTGTCCATATTTGCATGTTACAAATTCATGGTTCAATAGATATGAGTTACGTGTATTCAAGTGTATACTTTACAACGTGTGTGTATTCATTGTGACTTACAGGTGTTCCAATGTATACTTTGCAACTTACATGTTTTCATGCATATACCTTGTATTCATGCATATAATTTGTATTAAGTTGTGTATACCATGTATTCATTTGTATACTTCAAGGCATATGTGTTTGTGACTACTTGTGCTTCCCTTATTCACATGTACATGCTTGACTTATTCATGTGTATACTTATTAATTGGTTAGCCATAGCATTAATCATTGTTTTCCTTCATGGTTTGTATTGAATAAATTAATTGATTGATGGTAAACAACTTTATCTAAAAGCAAAAAACACGTTTTCAATTAGTATTCTATGAAATGATTGATAAAAATATTCCAATATATTTAATTCTTTGATTGGAATAACTCAATTAAGCAAAGGATATGTATAATACTTTTCCTTTTAGATTAGAAATGCATGGAAGTTTCAAAAAGTATCCTTGATATTACAAAAAGATATGTGTTTATACACTTCAATTGTGCACTCACCCTTTGGTTATTTGAAAGAAAAATCTTCCTATGCCATTGTTACATTGCACGGGTAAACCAAATTTTGTATTGTGGAGCTATATTAAGCTACCACTCTCAAGACCAATGTAACAATGATACAAAATAATGTTTGAGACTGTAAGAAGACATCAAAATGGCTAGTGTACTAAACAAATTCTTATGATTTATGAAGAATGCTAATAACTCTACTCAGTTGGCTTATTTTTTCAAAATCATACAAATTGAACCCTAGCATAAATAGACTATGTATATCAAGCTACCACAATTCAAGTTTCAACGATGAATATTTATGATGCATGTTTTAAATGACAAACAATTTTATGGTGGTTTTGTTGTTTATATGATGTTACATATGTGATATTCTAATCCTAATGCATGCTTCTAGGCTACATATATATTTATATTTTGTTTTTATATTATTTTTGTACCAACGAACCCAAAACAAACCGAACCCCCCTCCAAAAAAAATTGGCCTAACCAGCGAACCGAACCCTTGATTCCGAACCCGAACCTCAAAACTTATTCCAACACTCTTCATTTTTCCTACACAAACTTAATTGACCACCAAATTATGCTACCTCTTCACTTTACCCACTTTTACTCCCTCAAACATCTCTTTTTCATTTAAAACCCCTATTTTCCCAACTAGGGCATCATGCCATAACATACTTTTGACCTCCCATGTCCTTGTAGACCTTTTGAACACATCAAACTCCACAACCTCACCCTATTTCCAACCTATTCTAACTTATTTTCAAGCAATTTATTCTTTTCACCTTTTCTAGGCTTTCTTTTAAGGGGCCTCAATTTTGAATTTTAAACAAGTGCAGTGTTAGTAATCTCTTCCAATGCCTTTAGCAATGCTATTTTCTTATTCATGCTCCCTATCCTACTTATATCAGGCCCATATCACTGAGACATGGCCTGAACAATAGATGGAATGGCCCAATTCAACATATTACACTCGAACACTTAAGGGATCGATCTGGTTGAACATGGCTTAGAGAAATTCCATGTGTTTGGGTGCGAAAAAGGACCATGCCTAGCATAAACATACCTATTAAGACACGTTGGAACAGTTCGTTTGGTCATACGAGTTGCAGAACAAAAGTTGCACCACTTTGCAACTTTCCACTACTTCTATTTGACACTTTTTCCATCAACTAAAAACTGGACACCACGAGAAAACTACTTTGAGATAGAAAAAATCAAGAGAGGTTATTATAGAGGGGCCAAACATGATCCCATAAGATTAGACGATAAGTTTCTAAGCATCACGATATCCAAGTAACAACATGCTGAAGTTTGCAACCATTTTGCACTTTGGACCCTTAAGGGATCGATTCGGTTGAACGTAGCTCAGAGTGATTTTGTGTGTTTGGGTGTGAAAGAGGACCATGCCTAGCGTAAAAATACCTATTCAAACATTTTGGAACAGTTCATTTGGTCACATGAATTGCAGAACAAAAGTTACACCACTTTGCAACTTTCCATTGCTTCCATTTGACATTTTTTTCATCAACTGAAAACTAGACACCACAAGCAAACCACTCTGAGATAACAAAAACTAAGAGAGGTTATTGTAGAGGGGCCCAATACGATCCCATAGGATCAGATGAGAAGTTTCTAAGAATCATGGTATCCAAGTAACAGCATGCTAAATTTTGTAGCCATTTTGCACTTTGAACGCTTAAGGGCTCGATCCAGTTGAATGTAGCTCGGAGCGATTCCGCATGTTTGGGTATGAAAGAGGACCATTCCTAGTGTAAACATACCTATTTGGATGCATTGGAATAGTTCATTTGGTCACACGAGTTGCAGAACGAAAGTTGCACCACTTTGCAACTTTCCACTACTTCCATTTGACATTTTTTCCATCAACTGAAAACTAGACCCACAGGAAAACCACTCCGAGATTAAAAAAAAAATTGAGAGAGGTTATTGTAGAGAGGCCAACACAATCCCATAGGATTGGATGAGAAATTTCTAAGCATCACGGTATCCGAGTAAAAACATGTTGAAGTTTGCAGTCATTTTGCACTTTGGACCCTTAAGGGATCGATATGGTTGAACATAGCTTGGAGTGATTCCGCGTGTTTCGGTATGAAAGAGGACCATTCCTAGCATAAAAATACTTATTCAAACTCATTGGAATAGTTCGTTTGGTCACACGAATTGCAGAACAAAAGTTGCACCACTTTGCAACTTTCCATTGCTTCCATTTGACACTTTTTCCATCAACTAAAAACTAGATACCATAGGAAAACCACTCCGAGATAACAATAACCAAGAGAGGTTATTACAAAGAGGCCCAACACGATCCCATAGGATTAGACAAGAAGTTTCTAAGTGTCACAATATCTGAGTAACAGCATGCTAAAGTTTGCAGCCATTTTACACTTTGGACCATTAAGGGATCAATCCGGTTGAACGTAACTTGGAGCGATTCCGCGTGTTTGGGTGCAAAAGAGGACCATGCCTAGCATAAACACACCTATTTGGACGTGTTGGAACAGCCATTTGGTCACATGAGTTAATGAAAGTTTCACCACTTTGCAACTTTCCACTACTTCTATTTGACACTTTTTCCATCAACTCAAAAACTAGACACCACAGAAAACCACTCGAGATAACAAAAATAGAGAGAGAGGTTATTGTAGAGGGGCCCAGACAATCCTATAGATCAGGCAAGAATTTTTAAGCATCATGGTATCCGAGTAGAAGCATGTTGAAGTTTGCCTATTTTGCACTTTCAAACCTTAAGGGATCGATCCGATTGAACGTAGCTCAGAGTGATTCCACATGTTTGGGTGTGAAAGAGAACCATGCCTAGCATAAACATACCTATTTGGACGCTGGAATAGTCTGCTTGGTCACATTAAGTTGTAGTGAAAGTTGCACCACTTTGCAACTTTCCACTGCTTGCATTTGACACTTTTTCCATCAACTGAAAACTGGAAACCACGAGAAAACCACTCTGAGATAACAAAAACCGATAGAGCTTATTGTAGATGGCCCCAACATGATCCCATAGGTTCAGACATATATTTCATAAGCACCATGGTATCCAAGTAATACCCCATCAAAGATTGCTACCCTTTTGCACTTTGGGATTTGATGTTTCATTGAACTATACGGTTCTGTATAGGGTGATTGTGCTATGTTTTTTATGGAATTTGGTGGGAAGAAGACTTAACTCTATTTTAGTTTTGGTTTCGTTGGATTTCAAGTGATTTTGTGCATTTTAGAAGCCAATTACTGAGGTTCAGTTTGTATACCCTGTTTTAAGGGTTTTGAGTGCATTAAAATGTCATATTAAGCCTTTCACCCACTGTATGCTTCTATAACTCGATGGAAAGGCTTAGTCATGATTATAAAATATTTTTGCATAGTTTTGTGTGCAAGGGAGGCGAATAGAGGGTTTTTAAGTGATGCCCTAGATGTCAAATGGTGCATTTTTTTAGTGGAAAATGGTGGTTTACTGCTAGGGTTTGAAGAAATATTTGGGGGCAGCGATATCTCTTGAACTTGTAAGCTTGTGCAGACCTTTTTGAACATGTTTTAGGCTTTGGTTGATTGTGAGAAGTTTCGAGTATGGTTTTTCAACAAACCCTTGCCTAACTTATAGTCTCCAAATCTCATCAAATGGGCTTATCTTTTAGAGAAGGTCATCCAATGGCCAACCAAACATCAATCAAGCTTTAACATATACCCTAAGAAAAATTCCCAAGAGATCATACCATGTTTCTTTTTACCATCATTAAGATCCAATAGACCACCTTGCATAAAGGCTACTAAATTAGCCCTATTTACAAAGAGACAACCTTTTAAACACTAGATCTTCACTCAAACTCTTGAAACAACAGTATGTTATGTGTCAAAACCTCTAATTCCATGATTTTTTTCCAGGTCCAAGACCTCTACACCCCTAATACACCAAACCCTCTATTTCAAGCAAAATACTTAGGGTTTTAATGAAACTCCTATCTCCCGCACCTGTCATACCCAAAAAAGAACCAAACACACTTACTAGACCTTGCACATGGTGAATAATACATTACATGGACATTCCTTCCACATTTTGTCAAAACACCACTTGAAACCCTCATTTTCATCATGAAAATACCCTGTTGCAGCCCTAGAACATTATCCCAAACACCCAACCTTGACTCCACAACATTATAATTAGGTTAAGCATGTATTTTACAAGTTAGAGGACCCATTCCACAAGTTATACTAGGCACAAAAAGTGTATTGGGTCGAATTACATCATGAAACCCTTCAATCCAAGAACACTGTGAAAGTAGGTAGCAACAGTAAAAACAAGATAACCTTCTTGCCCCTCCTAAAGTTTGGACCACGTACATTACCTCCACATAAAACTCGACATCCTTGGTATTCTTGGTTCCCATGCCTTGATATGGTTATGCAAATGAAAATGAAGCAAACTAATTATCTCCTTCTCCACTAGCTAGAAGAATGCATGCTTAATGTTTTGATACATGATATCAACTCCTGCTTTTGCTCTCATGGTTGAATATCAAAATCCAGTATGGTGGGCTTCCAGACTTCCAATCATCTTTACTCCTCTTCCACCAAATGTTGTCGTGATCCACATGTCTACCAGCCTAATTGGCTTTGTTTTTTAAAGTTGAAGTTTCTCCTAAGTCACCAATGTAGCTCTCTTTGCCTTTTCAGACTCTTTCATTGCTACAAATAGTCTCTTGTATTTAATCATCTGTACCACATGGTTGATGTGATTTGAATCCTTGCATCTAAAGGAAATTTCCCTTACATAAATACTACTAGGGAATTTCAATGTTGCCATTGTAGTTGGTATTAAAGCCAGTACCTGCAACATGAAGAGTGATTCTCATTCCTCTTCTACATTAGAGGGTTCATATCCTTGATCTGACTCTTCTGAATTATCATAATCAAAATCATTGGTAGAGGCTTTGAAAAGAACTCCATGAAAACCAAGCTCTATAAATGGTATATCAAACTCTAGTTCAAAATATTTTAGATGAGGTTGCTCCCATAGCTCTCTTACTCGCTTGACAAATCCTTGAAACTCTGTATTGATTTTATTTTTCTTGTCCCTCTCTTGTTGTTTTTCCTTGATTTCATCAAGATCATTGATGCAATTGGGGGAGGTCCTGCAACACAACTAATCACAAATTCAACAACCAACCAGGTATTAGATCATCAAGTTCTCCATTTCACTCTTTCTCAACCAAATCACACTATTCCCTTGTAGCATAGGAAACCCACTAAATCATGCACAAATTCTAAACCACACACTTCCAATTCACAACCTAACTCAATTCAAGGACCCATTATTTATCTTTTCAACATATCAACACAGCTCCATAAGTTGCTTTGTAACAACTCCTTCAAAACTTGAAATTTCACTCTTTTTAGGCCTTAATTAGGCCACTTTTACAAAGAGTCTATACTCTAAACTTATCCAAACCTTACCAACTCTTGGGGAAGAAATTATAAGGTTTCAAAACTTCAACATCCACACTCAGATCTCAGTTACACCACCGTACAATGGGTAAACCACAAAACCCTCTATTGTAGCCTAAACCCTAGGGGTTTATTGAAAATGATACTTCCAAAGCTAACCACAACCTAAAAATTACTCAAAAAAGTTTTTGATACCCTGCACAAGCTCAAACAATCATAAAATAATGCTTCCCTACACAAAAACACAATTTGACTCTTCAAAACCACCATTTTTCTTAAAGAAAACTCACTTTTACACACATGGGTTTCACACCCATCTCACTTTCAGACCTCCCCAACACTAACATATCATTCCCACACCTTAATTATGTTAGTTCAGACCCATTCCTCAAGTTACAGAGG